>JAIPRN010004139.1:0-16798 GCA_025469175.1 Geopemphigus sp. TES_GeoC_2020 | reverse complement strand
CATCGTTCTCATCGTACATATATATATATATATATATCGATGATATCGACTTGTCTTCAAAAATATAAAGAACCTTAAATTTAAGGTAGTGTATATAATATAAGTTTAATGACCTTATTTTTATTAAATTATATCACCATTAGTAAAATAATGCACAACATTTGTAAATTCCTTTACCATTTTGGTCTTAATGAGGTGAATTTTTATTAAAACTCGTGGCAAAATAAAACAAAAAGTGTAAAAACCTAAAAGATAAAAGTAAGAAAAAAAATTCAAACATACATAACGTTATATAAGGATAAAATATCCAATATAAAATCTATACGTTATATACAATTTTCGCTGTTAATTATGAATTATAATAACCAATCCTATATACAGTTATCATACGTCCTTCAGGCTAAAGCTTGATAAATTATATTTTTACTTTGACCGTAATGTTTGGATATTTTAAACTTTAAAGGTAAACGCAAAATAACGTGTCAATTAATTTTTCGAAAAATGACGTATCGTATAATTATAGAATAATTTTCATTTAAATATTCATACACTGACTATAAAATGAACACGGATTACCGGTACCAAATCGCGTGCCTGCTATAATACTATATCTCCATCTTTTACTATATCTTCACTGTTCGTTCATCTCATACAAAAAATAAACGCCATATCATTTTTTTCGTCTATTTCTAAAACTAATATATTTACTTCGGTAAATTTTGTTCCAGTAATTACAATTTGTAAATCATAATTAATAATAAAATGTCGTGATTTCTGTATCAATATTATCGTTATTGAATTTGAGTTGTTATTGGTTTCCATTAATTCTACGTGTATATTTTTTAACCAAAGTAAAATATCACGTATTTTAGCGTACTGCCGATATCACTTCCTTATACGTTGAATGAAAAACGCATATTCACTCGTATCATTTATGGATATTGATGAGGGATAACAGCTATTCAAAAGTAAACAATTCACTTTGTTTTCACAACACAATAAAGTACTAAATATGTCGGAAAACCAAAAAAGGAATGCTTATATATCCATCATGTGCGTGTAAATACGTGATTAAAAAGATGGCAACGAAATTCTTGGAAGATAACGCATATGTTTAAGAGTCCAATATAATTTTAAACTATAATGAAAAATTCTTAATAAATATTTTAAACCAAAAATAATGATGATTTTACAATATAAATTTCAATTCGTTTATTAGGTCCACACTCGTACATACTTACGAAAAAGTTTAATCAAACAAATTATTGAATTTATTAAGCAAATTTAATAATTCGATATCAAATTTATTTTATCTCACAAGAATGAAAAGAATTATCAACCAAACGATATATATATAAATTGTGTACAAACAGGCGGTGTAAACAAGAGATTTTTTTAACACTCGTCTCGTTTTTTTATCGAAAATACACGGTGTTTTTTTTTTAGGAATTCCGTTTGTAGTATTTATGTAGATTCGTTTACGCATTGTTTAATAAATGAGAATTCGTTAGTAGACCGGAGAAGTTGACTGTTGGAGTGTAAAGGTGGCTATGGAAAAGGGATATAATACGCGTGTGTATCTGCGGGGATATTCCTGGAATATCTCTCCAGGGTATCCTTATAAAATCAAAATCAAACCCGAGTCGTATAAATAAATTAACGCGGCAATAGGAAACGAACGCACCCGCGCGCGCACTTCTGCTGCTGTTACTGTACATAGGTCTTTTCGGTTTTCGAAATAATCTAACCGAAAACTTGAGTCTAACTTCTGCACTTTCCTGTCCCGAGTCGATGCATAATTTAAACAGCGAATCAACCACGGATTTCCTGATATTATCACGAACGCACACATCTTACACAGTTCCACTATACGTGCACATCCATAGAAATGTACGAATATATGGATGAAAAACGAATAGATCAACGATCAATAAATTACAATTTTAAGTAAACGGTTATGTTGTATTTTCTGTACACTTATTATTTACTTAGGTGGTCGTTTAATATGCTAATTATACCGCTATTTTGATACTTTCTAGGAATATACTTCGATCTAGTGTGCTACTAAAGTCTGCTTATCTCACACGCTTGCGTTGACTGTTAGGATATGTATTTAAATGAATGTTAACCGTTTAAAATTAATACTTTAAATATCCGGAGATTATACCTGCTAGTTCTAGTACCAGAGGAGACGATGAAAATGACGAATCACAAATTGTAAATAATCACAGGGAAGGAATAATGTTAGGTCTTTTGGAACGTCTTCTTTCTAACGTAATTGTAGAGGGATTCTTTTTTAACTAAACAAAATCGAATGACATTATCGCCGATTATCGAAAACGAAGTAATAATATGTAAGCACAACATTCGTATGCGCGGACGAGAATTAGCAAGGGTTTAAAAGAAATGGATTACGCTCAGAATGCCGTATAATTTAAACGATATTTTCTTCATCTGATTCATATAAAGACAGTGTTGAAAAACAATGACGTCTACTAAAATACCGTTTTAAAACAATAACTAAAACTAATTTATTATATCATTAATCTATGGAGAATGGTGGCGATCAGTAATACGATTAGTAAAATTTGTGTTATAATTGCGAGATGACTCAATATTTATAAATATACAATGGTAAACATAAAAACGTCAACAAAAAGTAACGCATTGAATGACAGCTTTTAAATAACCTTAATATATATATATACATGTATATGTAAATATAAAAGTCAAATGCTAAACTGTATAAACTACAATGACAATTTTGAGTTGCATAATTATTTCAAACAAAATATAAAGTACGTATACCGTAGAGCATAATGATCATGATCGAAAAAAAATGAACAGAATCACTTTGTATCTAAACTGAACGAGGATTAACAAACTTAAATTAATTATGTAACTCGAATTAATTGCGTAAGTACGATTATTAATGAAACGTTAAAGAATTTGTTCGTGCCTATATTAGGAAAATGTTCGATTATTTATTATCCGACGTATAATAACGTAGAAGAATAAATTCAATACGGAATGTGGTCACCGGACTAAAGCGAAAACCATAAGCGTCAAAAATAAAAATTTTAAACGTATTTAGTTGTTTGGATTGAACCCGACGTACTGAATCCAGAGCCGTATACCCAAACGTGTAGAAAATAATAATAATAATAAACACGCAAAAAAAAATAGACAGACAACGCCCGAATTTTCCGCGTGACCAACCACGGCCGGGACTACCCCCTTTTCAAATGTGTGTTGTCTTCCGGAACAAATCCCGTACTCAACCCTGATTCGCCTGTAGTGGGGTTAAAAAAAAAAAACGAAAAAATAAAATGATTATCCGTCATTACGATCACTTTGTAAAACGTCTAAACGTTAGCCACACGGATACGTCATACGGCATGGGGTGGGATTGATCGGATTGGCAAGCTCCGCAGACCGTGAATAAAGAATCTGACAACGGTTAAGTCATACGTTTTTATGGGTGAATGTTGGCGATGATACACGCGCCGTCGTATAAACGTTAAAACTATTATCGCCCGTTAACACGATTGATGTAGGGGAAGGGTGAGTGTGTGTGTGTGTGGCGTTGTGGTAGGTAATGGTGAATATGGAAAATTAAAATCTGAGGAACTGTTGTTAACCGATAGAACCTGCGACTTGATTTTCGTTCGATGTACTTTCGCGAGTTCAAAAACAACGATACTCGCGATTTATCCCGGTGAAAAGAAAAACAAATATATTTTTTACCTTTTTTGATGTTTGACTTAGGGCCTGGCATTTAATGCTTTAATAAACCCTATAGATATTTATACACATATACACTTACCATTGTATATGTATATATATATATATATATATAGAGGGATAAAAATGTATAAAAAAGAGTTACTTGGAAAAAAAATTTTTTTTAACAATAAATGTGCTTAAATTATGGAACATATAACATTGCTTTTGAAATGTCCTACTGTAAATTGACTGAGTTAAATGAAAGTGCTTATATTAAACTCGAAATTTGATCACGAATGTGATATCTGACAAATAAATATTTTCAGTTATATCGAACGGTTTTGTAAAATTAACTGTAAGTAATATGAAATATAAAAAATTAGTTATATATACTTTAAGTATGTAAATACTCCTATTATAATAGGAGTATAAACCATTTTAAAATCACACCGGAATAAATGAAAATCAAACATTTATTAATCTCTCTCCTCTTCTCATAATAATACGTGAAAATACGCCTCGGAAAACGAAATTCTATATGCATGTATTTATTTTTTTACTAATGTGAAACAAATTTATAATAGAATTTTAAAGACTGTTTAACTTTTACTAACTATGAAGAATGTATCACACTTCCTAACAATTATTTACCCCAAAGGATTAAAACCATTTTATATATTTTAATAAAGTCCGTTTAATTTAACTTACTTCATTCATTTTTATAAAATATAATAACATTTTTTTATCGTGAACTACGCTTCGTCTCTAGAAATATAAATAATATTTTATAAAGAGTTATTCGCGCATTCAGTACTACATTTTTTTAAATATTTATATTTTCATCCTTATCTCATCTTTGCCATAGGTAATTCTTGATTTTGAAAAAATAACTTGTAATTTTCCTTTTTAACAATTTAAGGAATATATTTTTATGCGAACCTTAACTAGTTAATTTTTAAACTTCGACATATTTTTCTAGAACAATAAACTTTCAAATTGAAAAAATAGTATATTAGAAGAGTACTGTGGTAGATATTGAAAACTTATTTTTTGGAAACATTTTGTTAGAAGTCTTAAAGATCCGTAGTTCAATGTTCCTTGTAACGAACGTATTTAATATTTAATAAATATTAAAAAAAAATCTACTATTTTATGAATACGTTACAATATCAATAATTTTATACCGTATGAAAAATTCTACTTTAAATGTGACTCATATTGCTAAATTTATAAGTAAAACAAATATTCACGAATGAATAATTTAAAAAGCATCTTTGTTTGTTTTTTTTAATCCAATAATATATTGTAAGAAAAAAAATGCATTGTCGTTTGAAAATTAAAAGTCAACATTTGTTTTAGGTATAAAGAATGGAGGTATATTTTTAAAAATGGTTTATAAATAATCCTTAAACGGTTTAATTATGAATATTATATAATGTCGTTATAAAACTGGTTAAAAATCTTGGCAGGTAAACGTTGATTTGCAATAATAAAATCATCCCTTACACAAATATTATATTCGTCGTTCTAAAACGAAAATTGTTTTTTTTCGAGCATATTTCGTGCATTTTTTTAACAGAAAACCTTATAAACGCGTATATCATGAACCGTTAAAATTATGTTAATTTTATTTAGATTTCAACGATGTGATGTGACATTTTTATTAAGTGAATAAATTATGACCAGTGATGGTCGGCATATTATGAATCCGATTTTCAAAGATTTTCCCGTGCTTTGACCTACTCGTGTGACGTCATTAGCAAACGTTTATAGTAATCAGCACTACCAAATACATAATACAATCAGGATCTATGTTAAGTTATTATCTATTCGAGCCTACATGTTACAAAAACGACGTTAGATCGAATATTAGATAATGTATTTTGTTCAAACACGAAATTAAACGTAACATATTGTGACAATTAACGTTTCGAACAATTGGTTTTTAATTAAGCATAATTCGTACATTTTTTTAGACGTAAGACCGTATTTTTTTTAAATCGTTAAAATCCGTATTATTGTACTCGAAATTGCCTACATCACCCGTTACTCGTGTATATGTATATTTACGCATTAGATCGGATACAACGAACTAAAATAATTTACCGATATTCTAGTACGGCGTAAATTGCATAATAAAAACAGTTATGTCGAACAGAATATTGCGTCGTTTGCGCCAAAGGAAACTATAAAGAACACGCGTATATCATGTTTTTTAGCTCTTATACTTCATAATACCTGTGAAATATTCGTCATATTTAATTTTCGTTTACGTACGTAAACACAATGTAATGGTTTAATCGAATAAAAACTTTATTGTGATTATAATAGGGAGTTTATATATGTACTGTGTGTGTTTAAAATATGTTTAAACTATTAGTTCGTAAAATTGTCGCCGAATATCGTTTACGTTTGTTTTCCGTGATCGAGGTTTAGTCGTCAATGGCCGTTAAATTATGTCACTTGTCAAACAAACCGACAGTTAATATTACGACATTCTTGGTACGCCCCGGTCACGCTATCCACACAGCCGGTCATACGATTGCGAACTTTCAAACGAACGTTAACATACTCGTCAATTGCTACGCCAGGATCTTAATGATTTTTATTAGTTTTTTACCCCGGCCTGTTTCATATAATTTTCTTAATATATATCATAAACGAAGACGTGTTGAATTGTGACCGAACGTGAATATTACGAAATATTTTTCATATAACCCAACTCGAAGACACAGTTAGGCGTTTTAGCGGAATTCGTTAATTTCCTACTTACTTTTATCGTGCAGTTTCGATTAAAATATAGCTTTTGTTTTTTTATTGCCTTTTTTAATCAAAATTTTGTTTGTCGTTTATTGTACAACGCTTGGCAGCGGTTTTTAAAAATCAAATCTCGTAACAATTGCCGCTTTAAACACATATATTCGAAAACGAAATAAAATGATTCGAGGTTTTCATATTTACCCGAATCGTTTAATTGTTCGACCGGCAATAGTTTTTTTTAAGCCCAATATAACACGTTACACTGATGGGAAAACTATCGTAGGCCGTGAACTGTATCGGTCTAACAAACGAGCGAACGTCGGGTTTTTTTCAGTATATATTTAAATTATAGTTCTTTTCTTTTTTTAAAAATAATATTTCTTTCGCGTTTTATTATTATTTTTGTTATTTCTTCGGTTTTTCACGTTCAATATTCCGTCGCATATTTGTAGCCTCGCGATTTTCTCGACGTACATATACGTTCGAACTCTCAAAATGACGTGTTCAAAAAACGCATTCGCGATAAAAATAGAATACGTTACATTTATAAATCCTCGCGGCTCATATTAAACGCGCCGTAGAAGAGGGCTCATTCGGATTGCGTTGTTCAGTGTAGCATTGTGAAGGGTCTTATTGTTGTACGGTTTTACGATCATATGAGTGGAGAATTGGAAATAGAGATTATACCAGCCGGCAGGGCGAACATTGAGTTATCCATTTGATACGGAATTTTAATTATAACAACAAAAACGTATTAATCTAAATAACGTATATACGTGATATATGTACCGTTTTGACAATAGAAAACGAAAATTAAAACGTTAACAAATTTTAGCTTTATATCTGTTTTAAAACGATAACATACTTATAAACAGTGCTAGGATTGCGTGACGAATAACAAACGTATCTTTAAAGTCGTTTTCGTACAATTAAAATGAGAACTACGTAAAAACGTTGAATATCATTTCATTCAACCGAGTAACTTATGTCTATGGTAGAATTATAAAAGAAGCTTATACATTATTATTGACGTTCCGAATATCTATATATTAAATATTAGCGCGAAAATTACGAGCACTTGTTTTACTTCGTAAAAATGGTTCCTTAGTTTCTTTCCCAATTATGAAACTAATATAGTACTACAAATTACTTATTTTGCCTTGTCCCGCATTTCGATTTAAACGTCGGCAACTCGCTGACCTTTTCGTGTCCTATTCGAATCATTATCCAATTCCCCAAAATCTACCCTATAGCATCCATTATTGACATTTTTTCCCGTCAGAAGGTGTTTTCGCTACAATATACTTCGCCATTGTGTTTCGTCGTCTTTGTTGTAACTCGATTACATTTTACATTTTTCTTATAATTATTATTAAGATTAAGTTATATTTTCTTCGACGTTATTATTTTGCTCATATTCGAATCACGGCTTACGCAGATCACGTTAATCATCGTCGCATCACGACAACGTACAATATTGTGATTCGTTCATCGTTACATACGCGAGACTACCATAGACTAGGCAGGATATCGTTTCAATAAAACGTAGGCGTCTATTAACGGTCATTACTTCAGTCCATTCGATATCGCCATCTGGTTTTCCATTCTTTGATGACCTTTTATCGGTTCCTCCAGTCCTTTTATTAAACCCGCACTATTATTTGTCATTTAACGGTATCACTATTTTCAGATTGTATCGATCTACAACGACACATATTTTTTCTTTTTTGGTTTTTTATTCCGTTTGTGAACATGTATTGCGGCTACCCATTCGCCAGATTTTTATTAATTATGTAAATTCGTCCAGTTATCGTAAGTCGTTTTGTTATTAGTGTTTGTAATTGCTCATTCGCGCCTATCGAGCGTATGAAAAGTTCGCGTGAGATCGAGTTTAATTCAAAACAGTTTCTTCGCCCTAACATCGTACGAAGTACAAATTTTCATATTTATTCGTATGTAATGTTGACTTTTTATGTCAACGGTATCAATGATAATCAATTTAACGTTCGTTAAGCTAATTTATTTTGAAATCTCAAATACTTACCTGAAAATCGGAAAGCTTAGTTTTACAAAAAATAATCGATTATAATATTATTACGAACATATAAAAACGATCGTCACGTATCAACCACAATAATTGTGTTGCGATAATATCAGGTAAATATCACGCGAAATATTTCCCGATTATGTTTGAATTACGATAATAATATTATAGCTTCTATTATACTACGTTGTCGACATTACAAATATGTTTTACCGCGAATTTGAAAATAAGTTTATAAGTGAACACAAATGTTCGATTTTTCTGGTCGAGTAATTTTTTTTTTATATATTAATTATGATACGATATTTTTTACTTAATATTGATTGTTATAGTTTTAATTGCTTTTGTTACTTGTAATTTTAGTTCTCGCACTAAACGTATACATTGTACTGTTGTAATTTTTACTTTTATACACATTGTGATACAATAGTTCGAGTGTAAATAACAATTTAATATTATACCGCGTTATCGATAGTAATATTATTTGCTATTTTTTTTTTATACATCAATTTACGAATCGTATTGAATATACGTATTTTGGCGTAAAATTCAATAATCAAATTTGGGTCTCGAAAATAACGCCGACAAACATTGTAGCATTAAAAACTGCTAACATATTTCGTAATTATTTATCAAACACAAACGTAGACCAGATTAAAAAATATACCAACAAAGTCATCGAAATCTGTAACAAATCGACGAAAATAGAGACGACGTACGACTTGGTTCGGAAAAAATACAAAAGAAATACTGGTTCGTTTTCGGTAACAATACGAGTACAGAACCTTCACGGTTATTATTCGGAATTTTCGTAGGCAAGCCAAAAACAACAACTTTATGTAAACGGATATTTTATAAGTCTCATTTCGTACGGTACAATATACGATCGTTCAAAAATCGTTGTTCAAACAAAGGATCAAAAACTAGACTCTTTTTTTAAAATCAACGCGTACATTTCTTCATGTATAAAATATCGAGAATATTTTCAAAAAGGTAGGAGGATATCAGTCAATAGTTATACGTTGACACTATAATTATCATCCTATGATTTTGAAAACAAATTTGTTGGCAATAAATAATTTGATTTGTAATTTTTCAAATTTATTTTTTAATCTCCCCTGTATCCATTTAAATTGGGTCTTCCTACGACATTTTCAACTTGACGTTAGCTCGACACACAACTTTCGGTAAATCGAACGTCAAAGCATCGCCATTTTCAAATTGAAACTATCAACCGTATACGTCACGGACACAAATGGAATTAACGGTATTATAATCGAAATACGACGATGTTTGCGGTCAAATTTTGTTCTTTGGACCAATCACAATTGATATTACTTTTTTAACTATTCTTCGATATTTATATTACAGTCATATTAATTGTATAGTTAATAAATTTAAAAGGTATAACATTTTATATATCATAATGACAGTAATATTATTAACATCAATCTTTGGAATGTGTGTTTTTGAAGCCGCAAAAAACTTTTTCTCAAAATCGTATTTAAACATAACTTTTACTGGCTATGTGTATTTAAAAAATCTTGTTTTCTTTATTTTCAAAATATACGTTATATGATCATAGAGGAAAACAATAATTTTATACAACAAGAAATATACTGTAAAACATGTTGCAACATTTGAAAATAACGAATGTGACCATTTTATAAACTAGAAATACGAAGAAAACAATAACTGAGATGTTGTTTATATGCAGCTTCGAATTTTAGAAATATTTATATTGTATAAAATTTGAAACGTGTAAAAAACGAAATAACCTTCAAATTTTTTTTAAAACCAAATATATTTAATATGTTTTTATTCATGTATATTTTTAAATTTCAAGTATGCTCGTGCATATAAATTATAATTTATTAAAATAATGAACCCGAGGTCTTTCGCCCAAGTTCGCCAACTAAATATAGTTAAACTCTTAAAATCTCCCTACTGAATACGAAACCATTTACCTCATAAATGTAATCGAATTAAAAATACGTAATATTCATGTATAGTTTATATTTTGATAACAGGTCGAATCAAGAAAAGAATAAAAGATTCGCTATGAAATTAAATTTTGTCGAAAAAAGTATTAAATATCCGCTTACTTTACGAATATATACTCGTAAAAAATGTAAAACGAATATCGTTTAATATTTCGCCAAGATACGTATATGCGTTCTATCATATAACACAATGACTATTTAATATATAGCTCTAACAGTATCTTTTACAGTATTTCCACAAAGGCGCATTTTTCCGAGTATACACACCGTTTTCCATCTATACATATATATATATATTTTTCCTCTCAAACTGGAAAATACGCGAAATTATATTGCGCTCTTGTTTCATGTCAAATGCAATTTTTGATCATTACGCATCGCGTGACAGGCGAAGGGGTACCATGTGCCCCGATCCATCATGTCATCCGCGTACTGGCGCGTGAAAACAATTTATAGCGTCTCCATCCGAATACCAGACTGCGATGTTTCTGACCGACACAGAAATACCATTTACTAGCACATACGCATAATGTGTACGTGTCTCCCGTCGCTCTAAACCGATACGTTTTATAGAAATGACTTATCTCCCGTTGTAATTTCGTCCATTTTCGAAAAATGTCTTAAAATAGGACTAGTGTTGTCGATATTTGTTTGCCACTAACAAAAGGTTCGTGTTTAGAACAACCGAAATGTTTTATCAAACAAAATCAAAAATGTTAGGGAATTAAGGTAATATTTTACCGAAAATTAATTATCTTAATTTTACACAAAAATGGATTTTTTTAAACATTGAAAATACATATGTTCAATTCGTACGAGCTACTTACGTTACACTATTAGATTTCGGAAAAAATACGATTACATCTCTTGCGTTAAATTCTTGTGGTAACGTAAACTATTATTTCTACGAAGGTACTTGTATTCTATAAAAACATATGTGCTTCTCAAATCGTGTTTATAAATAAAAAATCTCAATAAACGCAAAACACGGAATAATTTTCAATTCATACTCACAGAAAAAGAATTCACTGACGTTTGGCCTCAAATATATATATATATATCGTTACGTTAAATTAAAAGTTTTTGCGAAAACATTTCGGAAATTAATATAATCCGTATTTAAACGATCGTAAATATAACGCGTAATACCACCGTTATCGTTTTGCGCTACAAAATACACGGATAAAAACTAATAATTGTACATACTCCACGTTACTATAACGCTTTATGATATTGCGTACGCCCGATCTCGCGTTAATACAATTTAACGTCGATGGGAAACAATCGAACAATTATTTCGTTTTCGTTTCGGTTCGACTACAATAATCGGAAAAATACGAAAAAAAAACCCGAAAAATAACAATAATAACTCGCGGTTTTTGTCGAGGACCGTGAACGCACTTTCTGTACGCGTATTTTCTCCCCGTGGCAGCGATTCATCAGCTTAAAACGCAGCGTGTACGCACGATAAGCGCACACGGCTTTCGGTAGTATTCGTCACAACAAATTGGACAATGTCTGCGGGGCAACACGCGTGGTTAATATTATTATCGTTCAACGGACGGCGTGGAGGAGAACGGGTAGAAATACGTTACGTGTTCATTTTGATTTTGCGAACCCTTTCCGGGATAATCTACCCGCAAACAAAATACAGAAAAACATTGAACATTGTTATGGTTAGTAAGATTTTCCGCCTTTGGCCGACAACATCGAATAGACCCTACGACGAAATACCTGTTCTCGTGCAAATTGATATTATTACACGTTTCGGGTGAGCCAATTGTTGTGCTCTGTGCCGTATAAGTTACTCGTGTTCTCGTGATACGTTTTTGTTTTGTTTTTATGTTCACTAAAGTGGATAAGTATGTAAAAAAACGTCCGCTCTTTTCTAACTTAAATAAAGCAAGGATTATGCTCGTATAAAATTCTTTATATATGTTTTTCCAGAAATTTTTTTTTCAAATTATCATTTTTAAATAGAAAATTTGACTTAAACGGCCCCTTCTATTTTATTGAACATTTTGATTCGTATAATAATAATGTATAAAAATAAATCGTCGCGTTTAAACTTCAATTCGTCCGTGCTCCCCGTATTTACTTTTGTAAATTTTTTTCTTTTTTTGGTATTTTTATATTTCATTAACATATTTTATTTAAACTTGAAACTTACTTTTCGTAAGAGATTTATTTTTAATTTTTTTTAACATAATCGTATTTTGATGCTATTAGTATACTCAAATATTTGAAAACCACGAATGATAAATAATGTTGCATAGATGACGTGTAAATCTGTATTTCATAATGTATAATCAAATAAAAAATTCTCCGTATTGTTAATCCAAATACAGATTTTAATGATACAAAAGTTTATTATGTATTGAAATATTATATCAAATATAACTGATAAAACAATTTACCATGATTAAAAATTTTAAAATGTTTAAATAGTTAACGATTGTCATTATAATAAAATTGTAGAATTGTAGAATCACGTGATGTTTATGATACTTAAAAATATTTTTTCCTTTATAAAAAATAAAAAAAACTTATTTTGTATTTTGAGTTTTAAATCCAAAAACTAATATTTTATGCCCGATATATATTTAAATGCAAGTATACTAAAATTACATTACATTTGCATAATAATGGTCTGTATGCATTACAATATCTGTATTTGTAAAAAAAATATCGATGCCAAATGCAACAACTTCTCTTGTGTTATTTTCTGTATTATAGTTTTCGTCAATCTCATGATAGTCCTAACAAGTAATTATAATGATTCGCTTGATTGAGTAATTCGTACATAGTAATTATTTAAGACAAAAAAGATTCAATTTGAAGAAAAATATGTTTGTTTTATTTAATAAATACGTTTTTGTTTTTAATAAGAAATTACAACTTATCCATGGATGTATTTTTCAATTGTAATTATACGAATAACGAACGAAACGTCTCTGTTTGCTTTACCATTTCAATCATTTTATTCACAGATGAATTATTATTATTATTTTGAAGTGAGGCACCCGAATCTGAACCCATTTGATCTATAGGTGACAAAGTGTCGCCCTGTTGATTATAAGTCGTTATTGTGTCGTCAAACGAGACGTCGAAGAAATTATTTTTTGATCAATTTTCCGGGGCATCCGACCATAATTATTATTTTTGGCCGATCATATTTTTTATCTAATCGAAATACGGCACTTTAAATGCGCGACAGTATAGCGACTGAATAAATAATAATTATAGAGGTGCACGGCACGCGATTGTGGCAATCATACATGAAACAGTACAATTGTATAATCACTTTTCAATCATTTTGTTTGTCATTTTTTATATTGATTAACCACGAAACCGATTGAATAGCAGCTACATAGTTTATATCACAAAGTTGTTTTAAAGTTTTATTTTTATATAACATTTTTGAATCTCGTCAGATTTACTATAAAAATGTAAGATGTATTTTCGCACACTATCGTTTAGTTTAATAACCGGACCCGAACCACTTTCAATTACAAATCCGTTGGAATGATGTAATGTTTCTCCAAAATAAAAATTTTTGTGGGTTTAAGTTTCATTTTTTAATTAAATAATATTTCTTATTTGTATATCAATAAAAATAAAATAAAAAAATGATACGTTTTTCAAATTTTTTAGAAAAAACATTATAAATTACTGTCATTAAATTAATTGAAAGTTAATAAAAATAAACGAATGTTTTATACCAAAATATCTTTTAAAATTAAAATCGATTAATTATAAAACGTTACATTTTTTTGTTAGAAATTTACCATACCTCCTAGGTTCAGAATCAAAAAATTGTCATACATAATAAGCATTGTGATATGATGAATATTTTAGACTATTTAAATTGTTCCAATAATATAACTTATAAAATATTCTTAAATCGATTTCTTTTACCATATATCAAATTTGATTATCGTATTAAATATTTATGTATAATATGTACACACGCGCACTATTATAACTACGATACACAACTTTTGTTACTTAATTTCAAAGTTAATTATTCCGTAAACAATTCTGTTCGCATTAATATTGGACAATTCTGCCTGAAATGAGTAACGATGTTAACTAAGGCGGACTATAAAATTGTAAGCAAATAGATGACTAAAAAACTATTTATCACTTTTACGTTATACTTTAATTCTATTAAAGTTTTAAAAATGTCGGTACTTTTAGACTTGAAAAATAATAATGTGGTTTTACACGCGTTTGCGTTTTATTATTTATTATTAAAGAACCAAACGCATAATTTTGAAACAAATAATTTGAAAATAACGGCATTTTATTTGTAACGATATTGGTTTTCTTTTCGGGCAAATACGCCATTTTTACTAACTAATAGGGTTCATCCAATAAAATTTAATTCTGTATCGGTATAATATTATTATTATAAGCGGCTAAAAAAACAAAACAAAATACTTAAAAATATTGCTTCGATAAAATTGGTCCGTATTAATTCGTTTTTGATTATTGTCCAATGGAGATAAATATTTTGGAAGTTTCGTACTTTATGTTCCGTATAGTATCGTCTTCAATATATCGACGTATACTATATTCATATAGCGAGTCGATTAAACTGGCAGAAGATACAAAATATATTATAATACAGAAAAATGGTTAAATAGAATATAAATATTGGACGTTTGTACAATAATTTGTGATTTACCGTTCACGAATTATCTCCAACTATATACACCGATGATCCATAATATATTATTTTTCCCCATTATCGAACGCAATAATATATCATCACGTAACGTATATTAAATGGCTACGGTAACATTTGGCGGTTAATCCAACGTAAGTTTCCCACGCTTTGATTCTTTAAATGGACCATAAATATTGACTATGGCAGTTATCTAAGTCATTGAATGATTATAAATCAGACAGACCGCCGTGGTATTTCTCGGGGGGCTGGAAACATTAATTTCTGAATAATTTTCTTCGGACACCATGGTTGGCGGTAAACAGATCGCTAAATCATTACTACTCGACTACGAAGACCAAAAACTTTGTTTTGGCTATTTCGCCCAATACTTAGACGTCTGGCCAAAAAATAACATACTGCCGTAAATTCCGACAAATAAAGCCATATTGTAATAAAAAATCTAATTAAACTAAATTAAAATATGGAATATATTTAAAAATAAATAAATATAAAACATATTATTGGAAAGTAAACTTAAACTTATAGTCAACAAGAATTTGTGTTAAGTCTGCAATACTAAAGGTTTTAGAACTTCCGTGAGAATATTTGTAATACGACAGATGGACCGTAAATCACCGCGTTTTGAAAAAAATAAAGATATTTTCAATAGTATCCTAAACTACGAAAATCACTTCTTCAAAATTTAAAAATATTATTTTGCAGAACGTAAATTTCCCATTTGTATACGTTATTTGGAAATAGAGATAGCCTGAGTATTTTCTTTTTTAAATTGAATCCTCTTTGTGTTTGCCTCGTCTTTTTTAGAATGAATTTAGGCATACTGAATTCGAATCAAATATTTTTAAGTACAAGATTTTTATAACCGAAGAAAATATCTTTTTTTACGTTTATAATTTTCCTCTAGTGATTTTAAAATTTAATAGTGGTAGGTACAATACATTAAATTTTTACTTTAAAATTTAAAAAATTCTATATGTTCATTTTCTATATTAGATATTTAAAATTTAGCCATAAGTTACATAATTGAAACTGCCTAAGTAATATGATAAAATTGATTTTTCAAAATATGTGTAGTTTTTACTTACAATTTAGAGCACTTCGTTTAAGCAATAATATATTCAGTGCTTTTAAACGAAGTATAAAATCTTATTTTTTTATTTTTATATGTTAAATAACTTAGAACTAATAAACGTTTTATAGGAATATTATTGGTGTTAAAATGAAATTTGAGGATATTTTTATGTCTTGAATACCTGCATATTCATCAAAGGAAACGAAAACATCTTTGGGATGAAAACTCAATCAATTCGATTAACGATAATAAATCTAAACACACAAAAAAAATACAATAATTTTATTTTATTTTATTTGTGATAGTGTTCGTTTTAAAGCAGACGCCTTCTAAATAGACATTTCGAATATACGTTTGAAAAACACGTTTATTTTGTAAACCTAAATATTTCTTATTCTTTCTTAACATACCTCATCTACTTTTGGTTTTTATAAGTCCGATTTTTTTTCACATTTGGTCACGTTTTTCGATTATATACACAATTCGGTGATAATTCATAT
>JAIPRN010004138.1:0-16809 GCA_025469175.1 Geopemphigus sp. TES_GeoC_2020 | reverse complement strand
ATCAGCTCTACAAAACAGCCAGAAACATTGTGATTGGCGAGATGATGACGATAATGATGAACGAAGTTATTAACGCACACGCGGCACATTCGTTGTCACTCAAACACAAACCGGAGATATTCCACGGCCGGCTTGAAAATATCAACAGTTTTACAACACCGTTTGAACTGTTATTGCCCACGATGTGGCCGTCCAGTTTACCGAATACGTTTAATAACGCGCCGATGGACTCTGCATTCTTCAGCGACAACAGGTCAGTATAACGTCGGTGACTGATATAATCGAGTTTCGATCATCGTCTCAAACCATTCACTGTATAGTGTACCCATATCAAAGACAATCCGAAAAACACGTATAAAATTGTAAAAAAGGGACGATTCATCAATTCCTAGCATCTTACTTATTTATTTTTGTGATAAACGTTTTATTATTTCAATCATTTTCAATCAAAATTTCAACCTTTTATCCTACGTAATTACAACTTATTGTATCCACATTGTTAACGTATGAAACATAGCCGCGGCATAGATGTTGGAAAAGCACTTGATTGGAGGACTGGAGGATAATATTGGCAGATTGGTAGGACTAGCTGGAAGCTATTTTTTTTTTCATACGTTATCGGCAATACCCTCACGGGCCCAGAATACCTAAAGGCAGTACTTCAGACCAGGTAGTCGCTATCGTTTATCGAAAAAGCTAGAAATATGTAGAATCTATCTACGTTCTAAGAAATTAATTCGACGAATGAATTAGGAAAAACGCTTAAATAATAGTCTGTCCTACAAATGGCACATCATGCGTACAGAAAACAAAAATGTGTCAATATCCGGGGTTAACGTCGAATATGGCCTCGATTTTATTTTAATTTTAAAGTGAATATCAAAATCGGAACGCTGAATTACCTTCTATTAAGCACCGACAAGCCGATTAAAATGATGCGCGCGATTTACAATTTAGTTCTCAGCCTCGTTCGATCGACAAATTTTATCACCTATTCATTAATGTCTAGAACGTTTTGAAAATCTTGTTACTTTTTTAGGCAAGTACGGGATTACGGATTTAGCAACACTGTGAAGTTTATGGTGAACCAGGAAATCGGCTCTTTAACTCACGGTAATTACGGTAATGCGATGGAATCAATCGCGGCCAATTTATTGATGGAAGTGTCGAGAGAAAATGCGATACAAAGCTTTAATAATTACCGGAGAAAATTGGGCCTTAACCCTTACAAAAGTTTTTACGACCTCACCGAGAACGACGAAGCGGCTGAAAAATTAGCGAAATTGTACCGTAATGTCAATGACGTGGAGCTGTTGACTGGAATGTTGACCGAAAAAAGGCAACAAGAGATTTTGCCCACCGTTCAGATTATGACCAACAGTCTAATCGTGAATTCAATACTGACAAATTCGCTAAATGCTATAGATATCTGGAAGCCAGAAACGTTCGGTGGAAACAAAGGCTTCGATATAGTTCGGACTGCGAATATCGAGACGTTTGTTTGCAACAATTTAGTCGACAAGTGCCGTGACGGTTTCAAAGTGAAACTGTACGCGAATTAGATTAATTATTGACGATAATTTATTTTTAAAAGAAATTCATATTTACGTACTAATGTGTACGTTTTCATTCGAGAATGTCTTTTTCGCCCACGCTTTCGTCAGTTTACGCAAGCCAAATATCGATTTGCGAACAAACATGATTCTAGCGTTCGACTAGATGCCAGAAAGAGAAATGATTTTTTTAAATGTCGATAATTTCTTGTATTTAAAGAACTAATCTGGTAAAAAACGGATTTTTTTATACATTTTTATATAATATGAATTAAAAAAATATAAACAAAAAAATTTTGTTGTTGTAATTGATGCGTTAAAATGTGTTGGTGAAAACGGTGATCTTTTTTGATGGTGCCATTGATTACTCCATTTCATCTCCTTGGTTAGTAATAATTCAAACGGATTTAGAAACTAAATATCTGTTGCTATCTAATCAACTACGAAAAAAATTTCGTCAATAAAAAGACGGGATAAAGGCGAGGGAGATGATGGTGATGATGATATATATGTCATAAGTTGATTGAAATAAAAGTTTCTTTATTACAATGTCTCAAAATTGTAGTTGCATAGTAGCCGAATGCTGTTCTCGAATATTTAAGTTACGATGACGTGAAACGTAATTCAATATTTTTCTTCATAGGCTTTTTTAAAAGTGCGTACATACCTCAAACTGATATATGTTTGTAAAAACAAATCTATTAATAATTATTTCCCCGCGTTTTATTTATTTAAATATTAAGGACAAATTAGAAATTAATATTTAGGTAATGTTTATGTTCTCTAACTATAGGTGAATGGCAAACATCTGTTAATACCTCAAATCAAACTATAGTTCGGAATTTCAATACACGCGGTTAAATTTAATATATATCAGTTTTACGAAAACACGTTATCAAAATATTAATCGATAATATTTATTTTTAATGCCCGTTTGAAATTGTAATAACATCGATTAAATACTCTGATGATTTTAGATTTTTAGTGAAGTCAGGAATGTATGGGTTTTAAGATGACGTATATTTTTTATTTGATCGATTAAAATAATACACGAGTAGGTAATTAAAAAGTCATTATTATAGACGCATCGACGTTAGTGCCTAAAAAATATTGTATTTATATAAAATATCAATTTAAAAATGTTTTAATTTAATAATTCTATTTAGGCGTTAGATCATAGTTTTTCAATAGGGGTACTTGCATTTAAAAATATTAACACTATAAAGTGTACGTAAGACGAAGAAGAAAATAATTTTTAATAATTTGTCGTTATACTTTTAAATAATATGTATATATAATTATAATATAAACGTCGGACAGTTTTCGAGTACTATTCAATTTATTAAAACGATTGTTTTCTGATGGTCAGCGTAAGCGCATCAGACAATGCCCGGTGTTACGGATGGTCTTCACCGAGTCCGTGATTTCTCGTTTCGAAATAATCAATAGCGAACAAAAAACTAAAACGCTACTGGCAGAGTTTTGTCGACATTTTGTTGTACGCGTTTGGAAAAAGGAAAAACAATTCCCCCCGAGGTTCGTTTAAGAACAATTACGTTATCGAAACATACGCACGCGTATTTAAAATTCTTTTCGCCGCGTGGGTACAGCCGCAACATTGCATAGTTCAGCATACGTCAACCGAATAAACGTGACGTGTACGACGAGATATTTGTATTCCTCGTACAACGCGTTATTATTGACGATCTCGCGTGTTCGGGAATTATTTCGGGCCGGATAGATGGGGGAACATCCGTGTTGGACCTGACGGGACAATAAGGAAAAGAGGCTCCCGTTCGCGTTTATCGCACGGAAAACGTCTCGAAACGCGCGGCCGCCGAATTACTACGGACGGGAGTAACGACGAATCATCCCGTGACGAAGATGGCGCGGTTCGGTCCGTTGAACTTTGCGCGGCAAACTCGTCGACAGACGGGCTGACCACCGTCGGTACGTATTTTAAGTACTACTACGACGACGGTTATATAGTGTGTTTACTGGAAAACGGCGACCTTGAGATTCTCCGTCGGCAGAACCGACCGAGCACAGTTCCTACTTATCGCCGTCATTTCCTCCTCTTCATCGTCCGACAACGACGGTGTGTATGACCTCAGCGAAACGACGACGTTAGCAAATCCCGTTTCAACGGACATTAATAATAATAATAACGACGATTATTACTATTATCATTGTTATTGTACAACGACTTGCACCCGTAATATTAGGTGTTTCTGTTCGCGTCGCGTTTATATTATTTTTTCTTTTTACGTTTACGCGGATTTATTTATGTACACGACCGGGTAAGCTAACGATTTTTTCGCCACCGAGACGAACGGTTCAATTTGAAAATTCGAATATTATATCGATTACGTTAGCCGTGAATACTGTCAACGTGACTCGAGTGATTTTTCGGTATTCGATCGTCCGTTCGATTTGTTTCAAACAAATTAATCGTTATATACGGCGTCCGAATGCCCGTTTTCGGACCGTTTATATAAAATCTTGTTCGCTCCTACTCGTTTCAATCACTCTACTTACCCGTCCGAGGCGTGTATATTATTTCGCGAAATTGAACGGCCCCTCGAGGACGTGTTTAATAATTAATCGTTTTGGACGTACGGAATTATTAATAACGAATAAATTGTTTGGTTATCATAATTAATTTACAACGTCAAATATTATTGACGTGAAACTAGCTCGTTGGTTTTATTAGCGTTATAAGTTATCTTTTACGCGCATTCACGTTTGTAAACATACCGGACGACTATTGAGACTTGGGACATTGTTGAATCCGACGCAGTATAATACTGACGTTTGCTTTAGGAATGGATATTCCTATTATCCGATTTAGTTTTGGATCAATATTTACATTTATATATTCAGAATTCGACGAAAACAACGATTAACAATAACGAAGAACGTGAAAAAGTCAAATTGATGGTAAACGTCTGGTCCGTGCGCACTGCAAACACGAGCCACGTTAGTCACGAATATGTCGATATATATATATACACACACACACGAATATATTGAATATTGTTAAATACTTTGATATACGAAAATTCAAAAATTAACTAATCAGTTCAAGTGGAAAGAAGACCGTTAAGTCGATTTTTTTAAGACCGTTAAGTTTCGTTAAGACCATTTAACTCGTTAACGTTTAGCATAATACGTATATTATACACGCCGGTATACGCTATACGAGAATATCGAGGATGAGTCGGCGAGTATATGGCGGAGCGTTCGTTTTTGGTGGCCGAACTTTGTTTTATTCTCCGGCGGGGCGAGACAAAAACAAAAACACCGACGCGGACGTGTCGCCTCTACGCCGTTCGTTACGGATATCGCGGCACGGACACGAGCGGCTTCGGCGAATCGGTTTAAGTCCGTTAAGGGGTAGTCGAACGGTAGGCGCGAGGAGGGAAACGCGAAGCGGTCTTACGCGCGAGAAAGACAAGCGGGCAAATGTCGTTCAATATATTTGTCACGCGAATTATCGGAACGAACGATTTACACACACGTGTGTGTATGTGTGCGGTTCTCGTTTAGCGCGATCGTTGTCGTCCCGTCGTTTGCGAGATGAGAAGAAACTGTGCGCGCGCGCGTGTGTGTGTGTGTGTGTGTGTGTGTGGAGCCAAAGACGACGACAGCAGTAGCAATAGCAGAAGCAGTGACAAGATATATATATATACGCGGACATACCTATATACAAAGGAAAATACAAGTACAAAAAGGAATTGTTTTTTCTTTTTACTTATACGCGACGTCATAAACAAACGGTGATTAATTATTCATGACCTTCGAGTCGACTGCGGCGGATGCGCCGATAGTCCGTATAAATATATATATATATATATATAATACTATATATACGCGCGCATACTCGGGATTTTTTTTCTCGTCCACGTATTTCCTATAGCGTTCTTCTCCTTCTCGTGATTCGTCCTCGTTATCCGCGTATTCCCGTCCGGCGTACCGACGTAGTCGGCGAGTACCGGAGGGTTGTCGCTGTGGCTGGCGAGGGACGGTGGAGGCAGGCTGGCAGGGGATTGTGGTTCGGTGGTGGAGACACGTACCATCATACCGCCGTCGGTCGCGTTCTGTACTCACTACAAGAGCCCGTCGTCGTCTACCGGATAATCGACAGGATGTCGTTTAGTAGCGATGTCGTCCGTTTCATACGGCTTCCGGTGTCTCGCAAACGGTGTACGTCAATATCGGAAAAACTGCAGCGTGACTCCGACGATATTCCGGGGTCGTTTTCCCTAATTAAACGCCGACAAACGATGGTTATCATTTATTCCGAGGTGAAATTAAAGTAGTCGACGACTACTCGAAATACGCGACAGGCGTCGTCGGTGAAGTGTGAAACCATTTGGCGAGTCGGGCGGACAACGTCGTAACGCGCGGATCCGTCGTTCGGATTATTTACAAAGGGACTAAATTCGACGATATCGCGCAGACGCCGTCGGCAAATTGCTAGTATTAGCGACGTTCGTCGGAATATAAAAATCGGAACGTCCCCAGACCATTTATCGGGACAGACTTTTGAAACACCCGTGTAAATAAACGGGACGTCTGGCTACCCTAACGATATTATATCACGCGCCTACGTAACTTCCCCGCGAACATATCCTGTTCGTTATTTATACCCGGTCGTACATTATCATCTTGTATATACGCTCATCGTAAAGTCATGCCTGTCGCGTGTACACCGCGACGTAAACGTATATAAAATATGTATAAATGCTCGGATTATAGCCGCGCGTAGCTATACAGAGAGGTACACAGGACGTGCCGAGCATATGTTGAGAAACACACAATTTGAAACGTCGGGATTACTAAAGTGATCCCAAGCGCGCGTCGTACATAATCCCAGGCCCGTTTGGTGTTTACCCGCATAGATACGTGTAATCATCGGACCGGTATGTTTTCATTCAACTTTAATAGCGCGCGTATTTGTTATCGTCGGCAACGATATGGCCCGAAAATACGGAACAGAAATTGTCGCGAGTGACGGTAAACGATTTACGTTTGTTTGCGAATTTCTCGCCGCGACGCTAAATTGATCGAAACGTCTAAAAATGAATACGATCCGCGGCCCGCGCGTTTGTGCGCCAAATCATAGTCGGAAAACCATCGCCTACGATTCCATTAACGGGCTCGTGTTTTACGCGTATTTCGCAGCGCACTGACCCGTGCGCATTTAAAAGTACAAACCAAGAGACTCGAAATTTTCGACGAGAATTCGCCCGAGGAGTGTCCGAAAATTAAAGTATTTACGTCAACATACGTGCACGAAATGCAGTTGTAGTCGGGACGTACACGGTACGTGGTTTATACGGTTTACGCACGAGACTTTGTGTGACGAATCGTGTCCAAATAGCACGCCGTATTAGACTTTCGAATTTCGTCTCGTCAACGATATAAATTCTGTTTATGTGTGTGTGCACCTTCGGATAGGATCTATGACGTAGATATGACGTGTGTATAATATCAATAAGAGCTTGTGGCGTACAGGACTATCGATAATATATTATGTTCGTTGCGTACGTTCGATCGTGACTGTGTGCGTGTGTGTGTGTGTGATTGTAAGTATGCGCTTATAAGTACCCACGAGGCGGTCGGTCACCAGCTATTAAACGCGCGCACGAGGATTACGTAAGCGAATTTTCGTAAATTCGGTATTATGGGTCGATTTTGTTTCATCGAAGACATATTTTCGCAGTGATTGATGACTACGGTTTGTTCACTATCCGTATGATAATATTATAAAAATCGTACCCATTATAAACGATACAGTACGTATGTGAGGGATACAATTCGAACAATATTAACGCGTTTGCGTTAATTTGACGACAAAAGACCGCTCGTTGGAGAATTTTATTCGTAAGACACACGGATAATGTTAAAGAACATCTAAAAAATATATATTTACGCAGAAATATGGAGCGTTTATATTTGGTTAGTGCGAAACTTTTGAAAGAGCACTAGTTCTATTGCTATAATGAGCCAAAACACACACAAACACACACACATAGTAACCCAAGCGTGCGCGCGCTTTATAAGATTTAAGAAAAATACATTTAAAAATTTTTTAAAAAAATTAAAAAAGGAGTGTAAAAAAGTAAAAAAAGTGCGTCGTAATATATAAATTACTCAACAAGTAATAACTCTGTTGAATTACACACTAGCACGCTATATGTAAAACAAGTGGTTTTTATTTTAGACCCATAGATCCAATAATACGAGTTGTATTTTCGGAGATAAAATTTTGTTATTATTAATTTTAGCGGAAGTATTTGAAATAAGGCTTTTTTCAATTTATTTTTATATATTTTTTATAATATTTGTTAAAATTACATATTAAATTACCGTGCTATGTAGTTTTAATTTTGATATTCGATATCATTATACTACGTTTACAATTTCATAAACATTTTTGTCTCAAAATAATAAGTTAAAAATATAGGTTTTAGTAAAAAGAAAAAATTAAAAATCTCTAAATTTTTATTAAATGTTACATGTTATGTATACAAATGAAAACCACGAAATTTATATATTAATAAATAAATCACACTTAAAAATTGTGAATCATAAAATTTATTTATGTTATTTGATTAACTATATAATATAGGCTATTTAATATTTTTATCACGAATACATTTTTATAGGTAGTTTCCCCCGTTTATCTTATAATTAAAGTATAATTAAGATTATATATAATTTAAAACGTTTATAAACAATTAAACAATGCCATCTATTATGAGCATATGTTGTCCGAAATGAATAAAGGTTTTTTTTAATACTATTTAGACTGTTAAGTTTCATTATTTGTTAAAATGTGTCGCTATAATTTTCACCTAAAAATTAGCATTCGAGTTAGTTTCACGTAGATTATACAATAAGTTTAATAATTCTTAGTTAATGACGATATTAACTGGAATTTTCGCGTTTAAAGTATCGTTAGTCGCTTCAAAATTTAAATTCAAATCGCGTATTGTATATTATGATTTACATTCACACGGAAAATGTCACACTATTTACGATCTCGGGACGAAATAGCGTAAATCAATTTATAAAGTTACGTTATACCCAATAACTGTATTTAAACATAGAGGACTATATAATTTAAATCACACTACCTGTTCATTCTTCTACTTAAAATTTGTTTTTATCTAATTCGCGTCTCCATAGACATTATGTTATTGTCATAAAACGGATCGTCCGATATATAGAATCATCGAACGTAATTTGATGTTACCTACCGTTCGATGTAGGCGATTAAATAAATTTGTTTTATATAATTTAAACGTCCGCAGGTCGCCTTTCGACTATCCAAGGTATACAATTTGCGAGCTTGTGAAGTCTCCAGAAAAATGTGTTCGACATTTTATGTCTTTATTATTCATTTTTTTGACCATACACTCTTACGAAATGGTTCATGACCATTTCATTCGGCACTAGTGATATTATATTAACTATTTTATTTTGAAAACAGTCCTTCTTTCATGCTGTCATCAATCACGACGCGGAAAATAGAGACGTCGGGGGAATTTGAAAAAATTAAGAATTTATTATTCCGTTTGTCTTCGCATTTAAACCGTCTAGAACTTACCATTGGCGAAACGTTTACGTTTGCAAACGGATGGCCGAATATTTTTGGATAAGATCAAGTTTCCAACTATTCTCGTTTACGCCAAAGATATTGCGTAAGGTTATTTATAGGTTATTTCTTGAACGTGAGGTGAACAAATGTCAGCTAATAAGTCTATAACCACGAATACGTACGCGAATAAAATAGTTATCGCGTTACAATCGTCGCGATATTAATTACGGTGAAAATAACAATAATAACAATTATTACCGCGATATCGACGGCCAGGATCAATAATTATTAATTAAGTGTACCGAATGCAAAGTTTCTGTTTCCTATTGAGTGATGATAACGAAAATTATATTTTGCACAATAATTGAACGTACGAACAGGACGAACAACGGTTTTCGATACCAATTAATAAACTGCTCGTTATATACACCTTCATTGTGCATTTGTATTATGTTATATGCCAAGAATACACGAGTAATTAGCAATAATAAATGTAATTGTCTTTACCAATCCAATATAACGATCACTCGATACCTTAGACATATAACTATACGTAATTAATACGTATGACAACTAATTACTTATACGTACAAACATAGGACGTATACGTGGATAGGTGGTACATAAATGTTTGCATTAGAGATCTAAGAATAGTTTATATATATATATATATATATATATAATAGTATATCTAGATAATTAAAAATAAATTGCTGCGTGTATAATAGAACATCATTTGAGAATAGATTGATCTATTTGGCCGATTTTGTCGTTGTTGTGTTCGTAATGTTGTCCCGGCCAAGTTTTTCCGAAAGACAATTCACCGGGAAAAATCGAAAATTTTAACGGTATTATTTTTGAACGGTTTTACTCTGGAAGACTAAAAGGTCTATTTTCTATCGAAGATTTGTGTCTTGATGATGTTCAGCAAGATGTTGCCAGCGCCGAAGCGCTTCATACACGATGCATTAGATCGAAATATTTTAACAAAAAAGGCAATACGATCGAGATGTCTTAGGCCAACCACTACGTACAAATGGCTGGCTTTTGAATCAGCAGCAAAATACCGCGTACGAATCAATGATGAATTGCCTAACCTCACGACCTTCCCCGATGCACCTGACAGAATTATACCTGGCGAGAAATTCTATTACGTACACGAGACTAAACGAAAAAATATAATTCGGTCGGACGAATGTTATATACACGAAAGAGGAAAATATTCGAAGCTTTTGGGAGTATCGTCTTGAATTCGCCTATACACACCACCCGTGACATAAATCACGACTATTAATACCATCGAATATTCAACGCGCGATTCTCGTACAGCGAAACACAAGCGCGCACATATTTTCCAGGCGAAAATTGGTCGTACGTTTAGAAAAAAATCATACAACGACAGATTCCTGTTCGCGTACGTATGTGAAATACGCGCTACATACTCATACGACGAGTACACCGCGTATTTGATACTCGTACATGTGTTGTAGTTACCAAATCGGAACGTCATTTACCTACTCCTTCGTTCGTAATAATCTAAGACAATGTCAATATATTAATACGCCTCTTTTGTCTTATATCTAATCGTAAAATAAATATGGCTAGTGTTTCGAAAAATATAACACTCGACATTAGCTAATGACGATTATAATACGCAAACAAAGAACCTAATATTGTACTTACGTTACGCGAGAAACAAATTGCCCGCGAATATAGCCTCGTAGAGACCTGTCCGTGAAATGAATACATTAAACAAGTTTCGGTGTTTTTCTCGAACCGTTGAGGTATTTTTAATTTGCCTTTTTTTTATCGAAAGTAATATATAGAAATATAAAAATATTCGTTCAATTAAATTGTCGAACCTAATTATACTTTTTAATTGTAAAGTCGAGTATACGAGGTATCAGAATGTTGTTAATCATTTCACGTCGAGTCATTGAGAATTTTATATTTAGTTTCCAAGAGTCTACGTATCATTTTATCTTTTTCAAGAAAGACGCATTTTAATTTTAAACTTGAAACGAAACCATTTGTAATTTCTTATCAATTTAGTTTATTATTATATTCTTTTGCAGAACGGTATTATTATTTTAGATAATTAAACAGCTACGACTAGATTATTGAGCACCAAAAACTTTATAAAAATCATGTAATTAATTACTAAACATAACCATAAAATTGTCCATCACCATATTACGTTATCACTATTTCGAGTTACTACGTAAAAGTTAATTTGTTATATTATCTTTAAGTCATTTTCAAAATAGAATTATGTTTCCGTCACCGCTGTACGTTCTATTTATATGTGCCACTGTATAATGGTAAGAGAAAATTAATTATTAAGAATGTTCAAATGTATACCGTGAAACGTCAAAATGATCGTTGTCTGTTGTTTTTATATCGCAAAAAATTGAATTGAAAACGTCGAGAAATGTGGAAAATGGTATTGGTTTTTTGGAGTACATGCACAACAAATGAAATATTGAATATCAACTTTTTGAGGGAAATTATTATTCCGTTCGACTTGACCAATAATTAATATAAGTAATATATATACCGACGTATTTAATATTACCAAAATTTAAAATATTTTCAATTGGCAGCAAAGGGCCGGTTTTTTGATCTAATGTGAATGTATAAATCTATTTTCCGAAATAAAAGATCTAATATATTTAATAATTATCTTCGGGTTTTTACGATTTTTGATAGAAATTTTACGTGTTTTTTTACTTTTATAAATATCATTATAATAGAGACTAGTCGAAATAATGTACGTAATAGGTTTTTTTTAAATTCGCAGGACATATTAGAAGTGGAAAAATAGAAGAATTATTAACTTAAATCACAGCTTTTCTATAAAATGAATAGAATGCTGATAGTGTCTAGATATATGTTATGTAATATATACAACGCCTAAGCGTTACGCGTAATGCCAATTGGTTTTCGCAACGTAAATAAACCGATATATTTTATTTTAAACATTATTTAGACAATACAGGTACAACATGTCAAATTTGTTTCAGGCAAGTGAAAATTTCGATTTATATTATATCGAGATAATCGCTAATAATTATCTTAGATTTACTTATTACACGTAGGTTTAAATAACATATTTATAAGTTATTATATATTGTTTGACTTAAAAAAACAAAAGCCGCAAACTTCGGTCATATGACCGTGGTATATTTATCGTAGACAATTACGTTATTTATGAAGCAATTAATTAGTTTCATTCGATTTAAACGGCGTTTTATGTTTGATAATGTTTAGTGATTGAAAAAGGGTTTGCTAAAAAATGGAATTATTCAAAAAACCATAACTGAAGGAATGACCCCTAATCAAATTCACGCGGATAGTATTTTCTTATAGAAGAATAAAAGGCGACGGAAATGTAAACAATGTAGCTGACCTAATGACAAATACAGTTTATAGACAACATACGTTTTTCAATAATTCGTTTTGTTTGTGAATGAAAATAATTTAACGGGATAAAATGTTTTGAACTCCGCGTCACGAATAAACTAACAACAAGAAGCAAAAGTAGAGCGACGCTATATATTCCGTAGTTGTCGAAGTCTTAATTTAAACATTTTCAACGGAACGACGACTCGTTAATCGGTCATTTATTAATTTACCGTATTTGCTACAACGTTTAGAGAGGGACCGTTTTCTTTATGTACCCTGTGAAGTCGGAGAAGTCACGCGACGGTAACCGTGACTTCGACGGAGGTGTTGGCGATTTAGCCACGGACTAAAGACAATGCTCGTGTGGACAACGATGACGGTGACCGTACGTTATGCCAGCGGCTGCGCGGATTTAAAATACCTCTATTCGCGGAGTGAAATTTATGTGCGGCGGCTGGTCGCGTCGTACAAAGGGTTAATAAAATTAAAATAAACGCGGAAAAGAACCACGAGCGGTGCGTCACGACTTGTGTATATGCAAGTGTGTATACGTTAAAAACTGTTATGTTTAGCCGAGGAATACTAAACGTATAATATAAAACGGCATTTAGCATTTAGTTTGTGGTCGTCTTCATTGTTAACCGATTTGATGGATTTACGAGCTTATTCTATATTTTCGTCTCGTACGAACGTGTTTCCACTTATTATACTATCGTGGTCGCCGAAGGAGGTGCGCAACGACTATATTGATTTCATGAATTTGGAGATGTTCGTTTATATTTTTTTATTCCCGCGAATACTCTTAAGATAATAAGAATATTGTAATATTTTATGATCAACCAATACGATGACATTTCATTCGGCCTCTTTTCCACCGAAAATATACCCGTTGTATTTAAACGTTAATTCTATATCTGTCGTAATTTATTATTTTTATACATTTTTTAACTTAAATTTTTTCAAATGACTAATAATAATATACGTTGACATTTCGAACGCACGTGTCGATACAGAAAACAATAACCAACAGAACTGTTATAAAATGTAGCGATATTTATTTAAAAAGATAATTTCCAAGAGATAAGTACAGGGCGTGTTATATTATTTACTTAAAAACATTTTTGTAATGTCGTTGTAACGTTTTTCCGAGATTGAAGATAAATTAAGAACATTCTCGTGTAATACATAATATACAAAATGTTTGGTTGTCACCCTATCGAATGAACGTCTAGTCGTGTAATTGTGAAATTACACGTACGTGCCATTTGTATTCTAGAATAAGTATTCGTTTTCAGGATTACCGAATACTTATAAATGGATTACTTCGCGATTAGTGGCATGCATAAAGTCAATCCTAAATACTCAAATTTAGTAGAAGAAAACTGTTATTTTGACGATCTTTAACCGTAAATAATTAAAAAAAACAAACGTATTCATTTTCCTTCCACTGTAAAAAACGCGAATAAATACTTTTCTAGACATCAAATTTTTCGATTTGGACATATTTTGAAACGAAAATTTTTAATTTTAAAACTTAGTTACTTATTCCTTGGTGAAATTATTAACTACACCTCAATACTATTTCGTTACGTTCTTAAAAATAATGTTTTAATTATTTTTTGAAGACTATATAGTGCAAATGTTTATCATTTTTAAATGTAACTTAAAATTCTCGACTTTTTACTTTTAAAACATATTTTAAGCATTTTAATAACATATAGTTATCGTTATATTTTTGAATCATTCCTTAATAAAATATTATCGCTTGTGTTTTTGACCGAATAATCACTTAAACTTGAACTACGAGTAAAAACGGCCGTTTATTATTAAAGAATAAAAGAGGGAATATACGATACTAATATCCGAAACTGCTAAAACAGATAGTGTCTTGTACTGTATAAGGTATAAGGATTCACTTTGATTTTCATTGTTATACGCCGAACTACTTTTTAGCCTACAATTGTCAACAGACATACATTATTTGATAACTATGTTTAATTGTTGAATTAATTAGGACGTGCTACGTTTTTAAACTTGATATTTATGTACGAGAATGAACGATCGGGGAATAATTATAAAACGGCAAAATATCGATTTAGGCTGAAAGTGAACGTACGAATTTCGTTCGGGTCCAATTTGATGGACATTTTTGACGGTGTGAAGGGATATTTTCAAACATTGTCATCGTATACGGTTTAGCCGAATTACTATAAAAATAAATATTAATCAATCTTTTACTTTTTTAAGAATCGCGCTTACAATATACTACGCGTGTCAAACATTTTATATACTCGCGTAAGCTACCATATTATTTATCCGTTTATATATATCGTGTTATACGTGTAACGCGTCACCGTTTGTGTATAAGAACACGAACGCGAAATTGTTCGTGTATGTGTGCCAGTGTATACAGAAAGATCGTAAACACTTGTTATATAAAAAAGGAGCTAGGATCGCTTACGATATTTCCGTGTAATATCTACCATTGTATAACGCGAATTTACGATCTTCGATCGTACAACTGTTTATGTAAGTATCTCCTATTATAGTCGTTTGAAAAACGTTCGTTTTCCGTATACGTAAGCATTGTGTTCGGGAAACGACGCGAACAGGTAAACGCTTGGTAATAAGGTGACGCGATAATAGGAAAGAAAAAACGGAAAATTAACGGAAATCACGAGCGCCGCGCGTTATTCGACGGGGAATAATTAAGGGACGTATCAAATCGTTTCGACGTTTCCATCCGCGGGTCGTGTGGGAATTACGTATATAAACCAATATTGTTACTCGACCAAGACGAGACGCGATATTCTACAAAAACTCCTTTTCCAATTACCACCACATCCGTCTTCTCGGCAAAACGCATTCCCCTCCCAACCACAAAACACAAACTCAAACCGTACCCATCAACTTGGGCAGACTGACTGACCAAACACTAAATTACCCCCTTACTTCCATTCACTAGTAAAGGCATAAGCCCGGAATAGTAAACGACAATACGAAGCGAAGCGAAGCGACCGAGAGGACACGGTGAATTCATCATCTGAAGAGACGAACGCGTATAATTTACCTCTTACTCAGGTGTATGGACGTACTGTTCCCTACAAACATACACTAGCTGTTGTAAAAAACCGAAGTCAAAGTATACAATGCACGTAATGTTATTGTATTACGCACCTAGTATTACAATATATGTACTCAATGTTCGAATCGGGAAAATGATATCGAACGCGTATCATTTCCTACAAAGAAATTTATTTCAACGTAACGTGGGGAGCTTCACATTTATTGATTATATGTTCCTGATACATTTAATACGTACGATACGATTTGTTTATTTTACAGAAGACCCGTTCGTTATTTGTTTCACCAGGTATCACATTTTTCTGATCTACGAAGTGTCTATTTCAAATGTTTGCGTGCTAAATTCGGGATTTCGTCGAATCCTCCAATCGATTTCAACTTTTGTCGACTATATGTCGAGCGTGGCGCTTAAAAGCCATTACGTTTACCTTTTGTGTTGACAGTAACAACGCGTCGGTAATAATGTAAAACCACGTTCGAAAAAAACGATCGTGGTCTTTACGACTCTCGTCGCAGTAACAAAAAAAGGAAATAGTCGGAGTACGCCAAAAAAATTTAGTGATAGGGCTCCGTCCCCCGGCGCATCCTCCTCTTTTTAATTCGAGTATAGTGTATATATATATCATATATATACATATGTATATATGACGCCGCGACGTACAGGTGTATATTGCCGTGCCCGAGGTATACACGGTATTCATCATATACGTTGTAGTAAATATACAACGCGGTCGTTTTATATTATTTCAATCCGTCTCTATAACAATATAAATTATAATGTATTATCGTAACGAAATATTTGGCCGCGTTGTCGTGAAAACAATTCGTTTTCTCGGAAGGTTACGAGGTAATTTTTTCAACCATACTATTATACAATAAGGTTTATCATTTGTCGTTACGCTTTAGGCCGTTCGTTAAATAAAACAACAACCCGTCCGCAATTGGATTTGCCGATTATTATATTATATCCTTAAGCGTGTACGTAATGTATAGATATAATAAACGTCGCGCGTAGGATATTTGAATTTTTTTTTGGTTTTTATTGTTTTTGTGTTAACCGGGCGGTAATTTTTTCCAGTTGTACATTTCTGTTAAAATTACGATCAGCGACGAATTAAAACCTAAATACTACATCCTATAAACCAATCGGAACAAAGA
>JAIPRN010004137.1:0-16818 GCA_025469175.1 Geopemphigus sp. TES_GeoC_2020 | reverse complement strand
TAAATATATCCCGTCCGGTCGGTAACGACGAACCGTGGCGGCGCCCAATTACGCGAGCGCGTCGTTGTTCGATTTACCGTCGCCGCGTTCTCCTCACCACCGTCCGCCGCCGCCTCCTCTACGAGGCTGTTTGGACTTTTTCGACGCTTATCCCTTCGAAACACGCCGATCGATCATTTCCGCGTCTACCCGCCGTTCAATTTGAAATATACGCGCGTATATATAAAAAATCACCGTCGACTAAGTACGATAAATCGACGACGGCCATTAAACGTGACAAGTATTAAGTTGCCGTAAGTCGTTGTCGTATTAGAATAGATTAACGTTTGGCCGATAGACGTTAAAAGTCGACGCTCGATCGCTCGGTAGTAATTTTTCTTTGGCTTTCTGTACGGCGAATATCGCGGCCCATTTTTACGATAAATCAATTCGAGGCGTTTATTAATTAACGTTTATAAGCCGGCACGGGCGTGTTACGCGTTCGGGTCGGGCCAATCGCGACGTCCGGAGTCGAAATTATCGGATTAGCGTCGGCCGGGTGTTACATTCGTACGGTCGCGGGGGCCGAGCGTCGGGATTTCCGTGAAAAATGATTTCGAGAGCCAACGCGATTACGAGGGGGACAGCCGTAACGCGCCGTAATTCGTCGACGCGCGTCGTCCGGTGCCCGCGGCATTCGGGACTAGTCGTATTGTCGAACTTGTCGTATTTGGCCCGGCGCGTATAATCGACCCGAAACCGACGGATATATCGGATAGACGCGTATCGTCGTGGTCAGGTCGGTTTCGTGCGTTCGTCGGCGTACCGGCCGTTTCGCGGGCTCCCCGTACTTGACCGTGGGTGGCGGTAACGATTCCCGGCGGAGTCGCGCGTCGCCCGTGAGGGCTTTTACCAATCGGAAACGTCGTCCGAGCGATTGGCAAATCGGATTTTCGTCGTCGGTGTTTACCGGCGACGCGGTACGTTTCCCGTGTTCCATGTCCGCCCGCGCGCGTGCGTGCGGGCCATACGCGCCACACGTGACCCGGCCATGTATAACGAACCGACCGTGGCCGATCGCGGTGGGAGGATTATATAAACGTCCGCTTTTTCGTTTTAATTTTTTTTTTTTTCGTTTTAATTCTATCTTCCGTTTTTTCGTTTCACGACCCGCGTTCGTAAGAACCGGTCCACCGTATACTTACACGTATTATATATATATATATATATATATATATATATATATACATATAGTGTACGTACTGCGCATAAGACGGCGCAAGTCCAATCACATAGTTCACGACAAGTCTCTGTGTGTGCGCGCGCATGTGTGTGTGTGTGTGTGTGTGTATGTGTACGGTTTTACCGAACGTTTACCACCTTATTACACCGGGCACACTCACGCGCGCGTATTATTATAATACATACAAATTGCCCGAGTGTATACGGACGCATAGGCGGGCGCGGGAGGGCTTATAAAGAAATAAAACGTTTTAAAAAAAGTCGAAAAAAATCTCGCGGTTCGTCACGTATATGTGTACGCGCGCGCACACGCGGTTGTTTAAAAAGACCTCCGTACACGACCGGAGCAAATATATATATATCGTGCGCGACGTGCTCGCGCGTATCAGAATATACGCGTACGTATTATATAAATCGTGTTTTTTTCGTTTCGTTTTCAGTTTTCTGAGCGGATTTCGGGACGGACGAGCGTGCGCGTCGCGCACGTAACACACGATCCCGGGGAGTTTCAAGGTCTCCCCGTACGCGCCAGACGACCAATCCGGTAGTGTGTAATAATAATAACAACAACAACGCGCTCGCGGTGTGTAACGGCCGTGTTACAGTTACGAACAAAGCGCGCGGTTGTACGCGAGACGGTCGAGACGAAAAACTGGCCGACGGTCGAAATGTCTACGAGCGCGTGTGCTCCGGAGTCCGTTACGGTTTCGAGAGATTTATTTCACGTCCCCGTCGTTCGTTCGAACGGCGCCCGTAAGTTCCGAATTTCGAATTTCGCGTTACTACCGCCGGTGGACGATCGTCGTCTCGGAATTCGTAAATGGGCTACACGAGGCAATTCGCTTCCGCGTAGTGTACGCCAGGCAACGTTCTGAACGGCTAAAGAATAACCACCGACGGTTGCGGTACCGTTCGTGAAAAACCTCTCGCGGCGACACAAACACTGACAACACACCCCGGCGAATCGGAACGATGTCTACCGTTCGGTTGCCGAGAATACGCCCGCCGCGTTGCGACGATCTCTACAATACGTCGGCAAATTTGTGACGATAAATTGACCGCGCGTGCGTTCAATTGGCCCCCAATGAAATTCCTAAACGCGCGCCGAACAATTCGTTAATCGAAAACAAACCGAAAACCGAGAATGACGTGAAAATAAATCCTCTACACAGCACGTCAAAACCGCGAAAGGTCGACGCACGTCGATTACAGTCACACGCGGCGGCTATGTTGTTTCGCCTACCCCGTCGGTCATTTCTCTAACGTCTGACCATTTCGGGAAAACAAATGACCGGCTCGTTCTCGTACGCTAAATATAATGTACGATCGAAACGAATAAAACACGTTTTTATAAGCTCGAAAACGAATGTTCGGTAGTCGACGGGATCTAAGCCAACGGCGAGACACAATTTTGGCGGTCGGCTAAAAACAAAATGGCGAATTCGAAACAAAAATATTTCGCACTTCGCGAGATCGCGAACCCTTTACTAAGTACGCGAAAAAAACTGGTCGACGAGTACCGTGCGTCGTTTCTGGTCCTTCAGTAGACTAGCGGCGAACTGTCCCACCGTCTTCTCGTCTACAGCACTCGCCACGCGTTTTTTTCGCCCCGAAACGACAACCGAACTGGTGCCGTTTATCGACGAAATATTCAACTGGAGCTTAGGAACATACGGGTCGGTGGGCTGGCAATCGACGCGTTTCGTCATTCTCATTTTTGGACGTGCACTTGTCGCGCCCGCGCTTGTTCCTACGGTATTCGTATTAAAGTGGAAGAGTAGTCGCGTTTTTTCTAACTTCGCCGAAATTCCCCGACGAGCGTCACGCACACAGCGTCACGCACCCGTCGCCGTTGTCGTATTGTCTCCGCGGGTCTCGGAATCGTGAAAAACACGCGCGCCCGCGCATAAAATCGCGTCGAAATTCCGAATATATAGAAGCGATTAAAAGTGCCGGGCATTGTGCATACTTACCGGAACTGGACTTCCTGCGGCGGACGGTGTCCACGGGTGTGTAACGAGCTTCCTGTTGTATGTGTCACGGGTGATGGCGGCGTTGCCCTCCCTGGACCGTCCGTTTCGGCCGAGGGGAGGTCGGTCGACGAGTTCACGACGCATATCCGTTCGGCGCGTACGTGAACTAAACCGGAATACGTACGCGTAAACGGTGGCTGGACGTGCCCGACGGTTTACACGTCGACGATTACCGTCGCTTAGTAACGACGCGAATTGTAAGTCGAGTACGTACCGTAATCCGACCACCAATCGAATCCGCCGTTGGCTCCGTGACGTTCGGGCGACATTCCGTGTACGGAGGGAAACGGCGTTCGACAAAATCGGTGGCCCGGTCCGGGTGATGGTTTCCCGGGGACACGACGCCGAAACAGAAAAACCATACCCGAGGTTAGGTCGAGTGAACTTACTTAGGAATTTGTGAACCGTTTGCGGACCCTTCGGTGAATGTCGCGGACAGAGACGCGTGGAAGCGACGACGGGCCTATACGCGGCCGCTACGATAAACAACGGGCCATTTTCGATCGACCGGTTCTAAAAAAACGCGTTCGTTTCGGGCTCGTACGTTTATCGAGTGAAAAACCTATATCGCAAACGTCGTCCGTTATTCGAGGAAAATTGCGCTCACGCCTTTCGTCCCGTCCACTCTTCATCTTCACGCTCGAAGCGAAGAAATGTAATCCAACGTCGTACCCAATACTCCGAAAAGTATTCCGGACAACTTGGCGAGTCCGAAACGTATACGAGGTTAACACCTGGCCACCGTCTGGACGCAATTGTTCCGGTCGGTTTGACGGATAGAAGATATGTGACCTAACTTTTCGGCCGGGACACTACACCGACGTTGACGTCCGTAACCTGACCGACCGTTTTCGGAAATGGCCACGTGTTTTCCACTCCCGTGATCCAAATACGGGGTACACGTGCGGTGTAAACGGGCGTTTAAGTCGTCCGGGACGTCGGCTACTCGAAAAATATTTTCGAAATTTATCCGGGAGAGCGAACACGTCCGGAGCACGGAATGATACCGGTGGCCGGTTGTTAAAAATGTGATTTCCGAATAAAACGCCCGGCAACGACGGTCGAAAAGGTCCGACGAAATACGAGCGCGGGAACGTCCCGAAATGTTCGCGAATTAATCGATTTTGGCCGGCGCTCGAACACGCAAATATTAATAAGGCCATAACCGCCTATTGTTTCCCAAGGCTTTGAGGGACGAGCCCCTTTACCCCGGCGCACATTCTATTAGCGCTTGGGGCTTTCTTAGCAGTGCCGTGGCACATGACCGAAATCACGGGTCGTCAGAATGGACCACTAGCACCGAAAGTACTCGGTGTACCCTATTTTGGAAGCGGGACGACTGATGTCGTTTGGCACCCGGTCTCCCCGCCGGCTGAAGTGGTTTAGTTCTTGTCCCACAACTGCCACGTTACGGCCGAAGTAGGCACCTCAGCCAAAAGTGGGGTACGATGCGCCGGGTCGTACTAAGTCGGCGAACTTAATCGACGACGTTCCATCCCGGCGGTCCATAGGACTCCCCACTCCCGTGGCACGGACTAGGTTTACGCGTGGTTGACATCGGTGGGTCAACTCGGGTCGCTAATATTACGAAGCTAACCTCCCGGTATTCTTGTCGCCACGCCGGCTATTGGAGACCTCATTCAAACCATAAACCGGGATAAATCTCGAAAAGCCGTACATAAAATGTCCAAATACGTTGCCCGAAGGCTCTCCATTTCATTCATTATCCAAGTTCCATATTGTTTAAGCGTTTTAATAATCATTATAAACCATCCTTCGAGTTGCCTTCGCCCATATCTAGGCACTTTTTACTTGGTCCGGGTACTTTGTTTTAATTGCCTCGTCTATATAGACGCTTTGTCTTCGGCCGATGTACGTTTGCCCTCTGATCCATGGCCACATTTGAAAGTCTTGGTCAGGAGATCCCTCAACGGGGATCTCCACTCAAGCTCCCTCGCTACAAGGTGAGTTCCTTGTGGGGAACGTTCGCCGTTAACTATTGTCCGCCGGCAATTTCGTACGAATTGTAAATCGTCGAATAATTTTTCGAACGTGGCGCGCGTTTTTCGAGTTTCGGAGTTACTCGAATTTCTCGCGCCGTCGAAACCCTCCCGATAACGTTTGATTTCGGTCGGAATTCTCGCACGATTTACGGCGGCGACGAGCCGAAAGCACGACGTTATTTGTCGATTTTATAGTACACGCCGCGGTAAACTACGGCGGCTAACGCCGGTCGACGTCGCGTTTTTTTCGAAAAACCTTCTGCCCCCCTCCCACACACACATTGGAATACTAGTCGACATTACGGAGTCGACGCTTGTCCGTGTTATAAATTTGACGTTCAAACGAACGTTGACGCGTCCATGGAGTCGTGCGCGTCGTAAACGACGGGACGACGATTCGATTGTTTTTTGTTTGGTTTACCGAAACGCCGCGACAATCGCGCGCGTTAAGAAAATCTATTCGATCTTAATAGAGTTCGTTTACGGCGACGCGGCCGTTTGTTTCATTTACGTACAACAAAACCGACAAACCCGAAATAATTTATTACACGGCCGGGCCCGGCGGATTGAAGCGATAATATCGCGCGTGATATCTCGAACGTTTGTTCCGTTGAACAAGTTCACACATTTCGACGACGGAAAACGAAACCGTTCCGTTCTAACGTAACCTTGTAACGTGATGGCTGTACGCGATATATTATACACACTCGGACGCGCGCGCGAACAATATAAATGTCCGGAGATCGTCGTTAGGCCGATGGTAGATCGTCGCGAGAGATAATCACGTATTTTTCCCGTTCAGACGCGTCGGACGAACGTCGTAACGGAATTTCGCGACGGAGTTTTCACGTTTCGAGTCGATACGCGTTGGACCCTTCGTACGCGGTAATCGTGGTCAACGCCCGTCACCGGGTACTCGGTGAACAGTCGGGTGGGTATTCTCGAAGAACGTACGTTCCCGAATCGGTGAAATTAAAAACGAAAATCCCGTAAACGATATCGATTCGAACGGACGCGCGTCAATTAATTAGCGTTCGGAGAAAGTGGTCGACGAAAGAAATATTATTTTCCGTAAGTACCGAAAGCGAAATTGCGCGTCGCGTAAATAAACGACGCACTATCGGGTCAATCGGCGACCATGTCCCGGTTCCGGTTTGAAAAAAAAATAAAACGTAAACGCCAGTGCCGGCACTCGGCGCGTTCGAAAATAACGATCGCCGTTCACGAGTTGGAAAAACATACGCGAACGGAAGACGTTGGCCCGGAATACGAAACCCGAAATGGTCGTCCGAGTGTTTTGGACGGTTATATCGATTTTACGTTTCCTATGGAACGAACGTTTGCCGAGAGCACGAAAACGTCGGATTACCACCGAGCGTTCTATCGGTTTTTTTTTTTGTTTCAATCGTCGCGTACGCCGTCGACGTCGTCCTATTTTCGGTCGAAAGAACCCGTGTATGGAACGGCGATCTGTGCAACGCCTAACCTGACCCGAGCCAGATTGGTCGGGTCAATCGCGGCCGTCCAGATTGTTTCGGACACGCGCGATTTCGCGAATACGCGGCCGTCGTCGTTGCCGGCGGAACGCGATTAGCTGGTTCGCGATCGCGTACGCGCGACTGCGTCACGTCCCCGAGCGCGCCCGTCGTAATTAAGTGAAATCGGCGGAGCTCCTTACGCGTCGACAATTAACGACGTCGGCCGCGCAATACAATAAACGAAAACGTAATTACGCGCGTGCGGCCGAATGGAAATCGACGAGAGGCGACTCTACGAACGTACTACGCCGGACGATTACACTTTCTGTTCATTTGCCGCGGTCCGTCCGACCGAAAGTTTCCGACGGTTCCGCGCTTTCCGTCCATAAGAACCTAGCCTAACGTTCGTTCGCGCCAAAAACATCGTCCTCGGAACGCGATTGTCGTTCGAAATGTCCGTTTCTCGAATAAAACGAACTCTCGTATTCTCATATTTATTCGCCGCGTTTTCGAACGGTTGATTGGCCCGACGTCGAATGAAAAAAAAGCCTCCTCTCCCCCGAAACGAAAGAATAACGCGAACGTTTTTCAGAAAAGACCTTCGAAACGTTTACAGATACATCACTAAGGAATCTCGGGAAAGCGCCGTGAAAACGGTTCCTAAACCGAATAACGCGTCTCTGGACAATATTCGCCGACCACGGTTGTGGTCGTTACCACCACCACCACCACCACCACCATGGTGTTTACGCGGGCCTTTTGTGCGGACAGCGCCGCCGCTGTGCACAATTGTCGAGAACCCGTTCCGTTGTTAGCGCGCGTCTCGCCAACGAATCGAACAAAACGTCCCACCGTTCACCAAATCCCTTTCCCAGGAGGTCTGCACGTCGGAGACGGTACAATGGGGTCGGTCACGAATACGTCGCGTCTACGCCGCCCGTATTATAATTACGCGGTGTTGACGAAAAAACGCGAACACAAAGCGCATGACGACCGTCCGGTAAGTACTCGAATAAGACGCGAGGCGGAGTGAACAACTCCCCCCCCCTCCGAAAGATGTTCACGGTAGATGGCCCGAATTGGCGTCGGAATAATAATAACGCGAGGACTTATTTATACATTGTGCGCGAACAATCGGACGAAACGTGTACGGGCGTATTTATTTGAACGACCGGTGAGGGAAAAACGCGTTTTTTCTCATTTCGGTTAGCCGCGGTCACGGGGCAATAGACGTCCCGTCCGCGATTTAGCCACTACAATCTCCAGCCAGTTGCGGACCGTTTCGACGGTCGGTCTTCTCCTACGCGGCAGGCAGACAGAGGATTCGAAGGGCTTTTGGGAAAGAGGCGTCATTTTCGATTAAATAGGAAAACCGACGGCGCTTTGTACGATGGAACGTTCTCGTCAAATAGGTCGATTTCGTCGTTGATTATCGCGAACAACGAAACGAAAACGCTTTCGGGGCGTACCGGCGATGCCGGCGAGGAAAATCTTGCGACTGTCGTGTGGTAAACGCGCCTGTTGTTCGCGCGGTATCGTACGCGCGGTAACCGACAAAACAGACGCGCTTATGTTTACGTACGTACGGTTCGAAAAACGAACGAGTTAGTACGCACGCGCTCGTTGCCATCGCGAGAGCCGTAAATTGCCGACCGTGTGGCGGCCACGTTTTAAACGTACCGTAAAAACAAGGTCGCCGCCGTGACACCGTGCCCTCCCTCGCGGTGCGAACCGTCTCGGCGCGCGAACTTTCACACGCGGCCGGAGTGATCGCGGCGGCCGTTTTCCACGTGCCCGGTAAACCCGCCGAAAAATTTATTCGATTATTTTCGAACGGCCAACCGGTTCACGTTTCCGTTCGCGTCGTCGTTATGGCCGTCGTTTCGGACCAACCACACCGGGCCGATGGGCGTTGGTGACGTATATGGCTTTTTCTGTAATACGTACGACGTATACCCCTTCTTGTGGAAATTACGGGGAAACATTAAAAAAATAATCGTTCGGTCGTCGTCCGCGATTTCGTACAATAAGTACACCGGTCCGTATTCGTAAATTTAATCGACAAATCGACCTTATCGCGTGGGGAACGATCGGCGCGCGCGTTAAAAAATCGACCTATCTCTCCACCGGTGACGAAAACGCGTACTGCCGGTATCCCACGGTCGTCGCGACGGTTACCCGCCGATCGGAATAGTACGGAAAACATAAAGACACGCCTCGATTTCCTCGTATCGAAACATCCGCGTAAAAACAACACGTAACCGGCCACACCCGGAAAACCGATCACGTCGACCGCACGTTGTCCCTACTAGAGACGGCAGTGCGGAACGATCGCAAACCGAACGGGCGAATAACAAAAAAAAAAAAAAATATAAAAACGTCGACGTATTCGACAACTCAAACTCGAACGATATGGCCGGTAAACGGATACGTACGCGCGTAGACCAGACGAGAGATCGTCCTCGGGAAAAGGAAACGCTCGTCCGGGCGCGCGCGTCTATTATTGTAGCGAACGAACAACGAACGAATGGTGGTCGTCATCTGCCGAATAGGTATACGACGCGGATGGGAACAGCGGCGTGTAACATTATCCGGGCGACGCGTCCGCTTTTATGATCGACGTACACGCGCGCGCGTGCATTTCGATCGACCAGATCGCGCAGGTGTTGTTTGCCGATCGATAAACACGAGACGCGGCGCTCGTCAACCCGCCCCTTTCCGGCCCGTTTTTCGCTACCGGGGTTTTCCATCGTCTTCTGTTCGTCCCTATCCGCCCGAAACCACCTGAAGTAGGCGGTACGCGTTTCGAAAATATCCTTCTCGAATTTCCGTCACGTCCGCGCACGGCGGTCACGTGAAATTCGCGACATCCCCCACGTTATATATATACAAATCAACGGCCGTTTGTTCGGCATAACGTCGCGGCCACGAAATATTCGCGTCGAACAAGCCTCCCCAGTTTCGGGCCCGATCAGCTCGGTGGCGGCACGAAATTTGGTTCCCGATCGTGGCCCGACTTTGAACGTCTCTCGTGCCTAAACGCGAACGGGCACAATCGAAATTCGGCGTTGGCCGAACGACGTCGGGTTGTGTTGGATTCGTCGAAAAATGGTTGGTTCGTTGTTGCGGAACGCGCGCGCTGATCGGGGACGCGAATAATATATTTGTCATTAGGAAACGCGGCGACGTATCGTCACCGGGCGAAATGGCGGGCGCGTGTACACGAATAATCGGGCTACCGGGAACGAGCCGAATGGTCCCGGGCCGCCGTAAAAGCCGAATACGTTTTATCGTTACGGGATAGGCGGGAATGGCATTCCCAAGGCTTTGAGGGGCAAGCCCCTTTACCCCGGCGCACGTTCTATTAGTGCTGGGCACTACTCAAGATACGCCTTTTGGACCGCGCAGGGTCGTCGGATGGATACCACCAGCACCGAAAAATAGTCATAAAAAAAAGTCGTAGTAATCCGTACCCTATTATGGAACCGGGACGACCGATGTCGTTTGGCATCCGGTTTCCCCCCCCCGGGTTGAGTTGCTCCATTATCTGTCCCACAACCGTCACGTTGTGGCCGAAGTAGGCGCCTCAACCAAAAGTGGGGTACGGTGCGCCTTGTCTGGCTCCTTCCCACCCGGCGCCCCGTAGCGCCGTTCCCCACTCCCGTGGCACCGACTAGGTTTATACATGGTTGACATCGGTGGGTCAACCCGGGTCGCCAATATTAGCTAGCCTCCCGGTATTCTGGCCGCCACGCCGGCTATCGGTGAGCCTCGATTTCAAATCCTCAAAACCGGGATCAACCCATACAATCCTTTCATCTTAAATGTCCAAAACGGGCCCATTGCCCTAAGGCTCTCCGTATAATCCGTAATCAAATTCCCAAAATCCATAAATACCGTCTTTCGAATCCTAATCGCCCGTATCTAGACTCCGTTTTAATTATCCATATATATACAACCTATTTTCAAAGTACCACTTTCGCCCTATCTAGGCTATATTTTCTTATTCCGTGTACTTTATATCGTCTGTGTAGACCACTTCGTCTATGGTCCACGTGCGTATGCCTTCAAATCCACGACCAGATAGGACTCTTAGTCGGGAGATCCCCCAGCGGGAATCTCCGATCGAGCCACTCCCCCACTACGGCAAGATGAGTTCTTTGAGGGAGGAGGATAGGCGGGTAAGTCGTACCGGACGAAAAACGGCGGAAATTTCCGATTTAGTGTTTTCATTCGCCGCGTGTACGGTCCGACACACGCGACCGACATCGGCCCCGGGCGATTTTGTCGAATTCGCGAGAATCGGCGACGGTTAAATACCGATAGATGATTTCCGGTTTCGCAGTTACGTGACGGCGACCGGTTAGCCGGTCGGCACGGGACAGTACGGTCGCTTGACGTAAGTTGGACGGAATAGCGAAATTGTCGATTCGAACGGCGTGACGGCGTACGATATTTGCGTACGTCGCGTATTACGTGCCGCCGGTTGTCCGACGGCCGCAACCGACGCGACACCGAACGAAGTTCCGTTATCGTACGTACCGTCGCGTCGGTAATAATCGACCGCCGACGATTTCGCGTCCCGCCGTCGTCGTTGCCCCGGATACAAAAGCCGACGGCGTCCCGTTCGGGTTTCTAAACGTTTACCAACGTAATCACGTTCAAGCTCGCGCGCGTCATTATCGAATTCGTCATCGTATTGTTATCCGGGTCGTTGTTGTCGCGTAGTACGTACGCTCGTCACCGGGCGTATTGTTCCGAAAAAAATAATGACAGCGTACCGTACGTGTGGCGTTACACTTCGGAGTGTCCGCGACTAATCCTCGTCGCCGTGTGTGTGTGTGTGTGTGTTTGTGTGCGCGCGGAGAAAGACGGTCGAGAAACGCGCGAAATTCCGTCGGAAACTTTCCAAAGACGTAGTACGGTGTGTAGGGAGGGCGTGTTAGACGAAGAGAAAGTGACGGGGGGACGCGCCATTTTTCAGTGGGGACTTTGGCGCCTGACGTTATCGTACGTTTTCGGCGCGCGTCCGGTCCGACCTAATTGGCTTGGTTGAGACTCCGATCGGCTCAAAAGTGTCCGGCGGGTCACGGCGAATGCCGAGACCTAGAGAATCGCCCAATCTAACCGGGAACGACGGTCGGAGCATCGGCTAGTGGGAATTCCGTTAGGCGTCGGCGGGCCACAAATTTTCCGAGCCGTTTTCTCCGCCGGCGAGCGAACGACGAATCGTTACGATTCGGCGTAGCCGTTTCGCGGGCGATCGCGGTCGAGTGATTTTTGACGGAACGCGTTCGGTTTACGGTGTTTTCGGTAATAGCGTTCGATTAACGCGACGCCGACGTCCGAAACTCGAATAAGAAAACGCGGCCAATAACGGCCCCGTCGGGATGTAAACGACGAACGTTTGTTTTGTCCCGTACGCGGTGGTTACCGAGGTCGCGACCGGTCGCCAGTGCCCGGACGTTATTCGTTAAAAACGTAACCGAAATACGTCGGTTGCGTACGCCGACGGATATTTATTTACGGTCGTGTAAAAACGGTTCGGTTGGCCCGCGCCCATTTCCACTTGACGCGCGGTCGCTCCGACGTTTACGTTTTCGGCGACACCGATTGTTTCGTCAACCGACCGCCCGTGGCCCATTGTCCATATGGAGACGCGTCACCCGAATAATACAATCGCGACGGCCGTGCGTAGGGATTTTTAGACTATCGGTGAAAAACGTTTCGCGAGGATTTCGACAAGACAGGTTAGATTAGTTCGGGGTGGAAAGAGTTGGCGCACAGAGACGGGCGACGGCGATCGTTTTTAAACTGCCAAACCAACCCGAATTATTAGGGAATTCGCCCGGTTACGTTTTTATGCGTAGGGACGGGTAGACCGTCGTGATCGGTGGATCAGCGTCGGGTTACGTCAAAATACGCGCGTAGTTCCGGTACTTGTTCGACCCCGAACGCGGTCGGTTTCGACCGGTGTTTCTATGCCCGTAATTGACCGCGGTCTTGGTTAAAACGTCCTTGGCCCGGTACCGGAAGACGTAATCACGGTATCGCGGGCGCATTAAAGGGGTTCGGTTCGGCGACTAAACGGCGAAATGTCGACGAAACGTGGTTGGGACGGTTACAAAAAACGTTCGGTTCGAAGTCCCAGGGGGGGGGGAAATGAACGACGTTTAGATCGCGCGCGCGCGCGCCATTCGACGGATAAAACGGTAAATAAGGCGAGGCGCGGCGCGTACGGGTGGTGTATAATACACGGAGATTTTCCATAAAGTTCGTCCGCCCCGCGCCATCCACCGAGTATCGTCGTATCACCGCCTCCTCCGCTCGCGCGTGCACCTCGGAATAGATCGCGCGCGCGGAGGTGGCCCGCGTACGTCCAGGACGACGGCCGTGCCCCGGCGTCGGTAAATTAACGACCGGGCGGTGGTTACGTCCATTGTTCCGTGGCCAACGAGAGAGAGAGAGTCGCGTCGTCTCTCCAGGAGAAAACAATCGCGCGGCCCGCTAATAACGCGAATTATGATCAACTCGTGTACGTTGAAAAACGGGCGTAATACGAACGGACGGTGACAAACCCGCGCGGCCGCGCCCCGAGAACCGTCCGTGTCTCTCCTTCGTGTACCCGAACGGCCCGCGTCATTCTATCGTGTGGGACGACGTTTACGATATTCCATTGTCCGTCCAGCGACCGTTGTAGACCATTTTCCGTGCTCGCGAACGCGCCGGGAACTTCACCAAATGTTCGAACAATCCGACGGGCGTATTTTCGGGCGGTTTCGTTTTTTTTTTTTTTTGTCGAACGTTTCTGACCGCAGCCAGCCACCGTCGTGTTCCGGAAATACACACGACTCCCGCGATTACGGAAATGCCGAATATGTCCGAACTTACGACGACTGACGAACGTGACTGCCTGTTCTACTCGCCACCCGTCCACCGATTTACACACGCCGCGGTATTGAACGTACGGAATTCGCCGAAAACAAACCGGAGTCATTCATTGTTCGCGAAAACGCGTAAATTTCCGAGGAAATTCTCGGTAAAAAAACCGCCGCGCAAAATACGACCTGGCTACACGTCGGCCGCATAATTCGCCGGCACGTTTTCGGCGCGTGTTTCACGTAACGATTAATTTTCGGCCGTACGAAACGACGCGCCGTTATTTGACGAACGTGTTCCGTACGAAACGACAAATTGGCTCGTATACCGTCCGTTCGTCCTCCGGTAAATATATTGACCACCACAACGGGCGCCGAAAATCAAAACCGACAAACGTTTTTTTTTTTTTTATAAAAATCGCGATACGCGCGCGACTCGGTTTTCGTAAGCATTGTCCGTTTCGGTTTCGAGTGGATCGCGACGATTGGCAAACGTTCGTCCGCGACGCGCCACACAACTACCGGTACCGGTTACGTTTAGCCAACGGGACCGACGATTCCTTTTCGTTTGAAAACCAAACGCCTGGCGAACGAACGGACGAACCAATTCTCGTTTGGTCGAAAATCGCTCGTCGCGCCATCGATTTCCCGGTCACGAACGTACAACACGTTTACAAGTTTCGCGTACGAAAAAAAACGAAAAACGTCCTTTTCGATCCGGTACGGAGACGATGTTGTCGAACGTCGGACGTTCGGCAGCGGCGAACGACGAGACGGAAACGCCTTCGGCCGGTGGAAAAAAAAACGGAAACACGGCGACGACGGCTAAAGTTATCGGACGAAAATCGCGTTCCGGACGAACGAATGTGCCCGAATAAGAATCGTCGTTTAGGGCGCGGTTCCGTCTGGGCCGAACGCCGACGGAATTCTAGAAATATCGTACGTACCGTTCTAATTCTCCCGACGGTCGTTTCCGGGCTCACGCGCACGCGCGGCGATTTACGAAAATAATATTTCGTTCCGCCGGCCGCCACTACGTACGTATTAGACGTATAAAAGAAAAAAAGTAACCGTCGTAACGTTTCGTTGGCTCGTTTAGAACAAAAACGGACGCGTTACGCGACGGACGAATCTAAACGCGACCGTCCTGTCGCGTTTCGCGTCAATGGCGGGAACAAACGGTCGCGCGGAAACGGTCGTTCTTAATTAGCCGTCTCGGGAGGCGCGCGCACGTCGTGTATTTGTCTCGCCGCTGTCTATAGACGGCGAGTTAGGGGGCGGAAATTCGTCGTCGCGTCCTTACGACCAAACGCCGTGACGCTTTGTCTCGCGAGAATTTCGATAATTGTGCGTCGGACGCCGCGTGTGATGCCGAGATGGTGAAAACGCGCGCGCGGGTAATTAAACAGCGGTACGGTCGAAGGTTTCTCCGTGCACGTGGAAAACCAAGTAACCGAAATCGGTTAGAAGTCGACCACTGGTTAGCGGACGACACCGAACGGCGAATACCACACGGCCGGCCTAACCGCGAGAATATAAGTTTTCGGCCGACACGTATTCGGGATACGCCGTGAGCTAATAACGCGAATCGTGGCCGGAGTAATTTGCGCGTGTACAAATACGAAAAGCGCGCCGAACGGACGCGGCGTACATCGACGACGACGATAATAATAATAATAGGTAATTCGCGGCGTGGTAATTCTCGCCGCGAACGAGAAATAACCGGCCGAATTGCGATGAGGGCGGAGTGGCGGAGACGGACGGACGCCTTATTTGTATTCCGCGCGTCGAGCACTTCGCGTCCGGGGCGTTCCTTATTTAACGCGTCGTTGTTTGTCCGCACGTTCGGTGCGCAAACGTGTACGGGCCGGCGGCTGTAACGAACGGGTACTTTTTTTAGAGGTGCGACGACGGATTTTTCCGAAAGGAAAATCGCGTCCCGTTTTCCTCCCGTCGTCGGACGAACGAAACAAGTTCAAACGGTTAACGGGTTCGGTTGGGAGAACCGTCCGTGTGGCGAGAAAATGTCGCGTACTCCGTATAATTCGGGCGAAGTTCTTCCCGTCCCTTTCCCCCTCCCCCCATCGGACGTCTTCGGATGGATTCGACATGGGGAAAAACCCCCGACGGTCGGCCCGCGATTAAGTTCCCGAAATAAAACCATAGACTTCCTGTCGCGCGCGCGTATGTGTGTGTGTGTGTGTGTGTGTATGTTTTAGACGGGAAAGAAATGTAAAAATAACGCGCACGCGTTACGCTCCGATAGGATAACAAGAACGGGAGGGATTTAGGGATTTACAATCGTGGTTTTACGACCGAAAACGTTATATTTACCGCGCGTTGCCCTTGTCGGTGCCGTTTAAACGTGATCGATTAAAGCGCCGAGACCGCGAACGAATTTTACGACATTGGACGGTTCGAAATACCGTCGGGCCGAGCGAACTAAAGGCCCGGAGGGACGGACGTCGTTCGCTGGAGACACTCCATTGACGTTCAACCACAGAACAGAATAATCACAATGGACACTGATAACGAATTATATGAGAAGTATAGGTAAATCTGATAAACGAATTCGCCATGATTTTGGAGGAAAATCAATATGACCATAATCACAAAAAAATATGTTTTTGTAAATAAGTAAATTATTCGTAAATCAATTTTTGATTTAATAATTCACTTATTCTAGGTACTAATTTACTTACGCCAAGTATATTTCGAATATTACTTTTTTTTCCACAATACTCGCAACAGTTCAAGTATTCACACGAAAAATATTACAACATTTTAATTTTACGAATAAAATAGTTTTTTCTTAATGTTCAAATCACATACAACGTAAATACACGAAACTGATTCAAATAAATGAACATCGCGATAAATTTTATGGACATTTTTTTCTCAATTGTAAATTGTAACGTATTATACATTGTACATAAATGAATACGTTAAAATTTAAAAATGAGAAAAAATATCGAGTTTACGATTGTTTTTTTCTAGTTGATTTTAACAGGCCCTAGACACTCTTAAATGTTATCAATAATGAGCGGCCATTTTTTCGGAGGGAAATAATATCGATAATATTCTGTAATAACGTTTAAGAGTGTCCAGAGCTTGGTTGTACCTTGACGAGGGCCGTTGTTTTCTCCGCGTTTTATTTCCTCCGCGAACGCTTTATCGGTGCCGGCGAACGGGTACCATCGGCGAA
>JAIPRN010004136.1:0-16822 GCA_025469175.1 Geopemphigus sp. TES_GeoC_2020 | reverse complement strand
TCGTTCCCTAACCGGACAGTCTCCTCCTCCAGCCGTAGACGAAGATCCACCGGCTTTCGACGGGCCGTGAACACTACGGCCTGGGTTTTTTCGACCGCAAGCCGCAAGTCCGGTTCCATCGTGGACGTCACGGAGGGCCCGCGAAGCTTGTGGAGAACGATCCTGTAAGGCTTCCCCCAGGGATCGTCGTCGACACCCCGGACCTGTTCCGTCCAGGGCGTAATATACCTAACGTAATATAAATTATCGTTCAACTCGTTGTCGGCGTCTTTTCGGGAAAATAATTACAAACAACTATTGCGCGTTTGTTATAAAATATGTTTTCACAATCTGCCGTAGATCGCAGTTGTTACGGCGTAATATTGTAAAAACAATACGAACATACATAAAAATATTCGCTCTCAATAATCGTAACGCCTAGATAGAACGTGTTTTCACTTCAAATTGAAAATCGGAATTTTTCTCTTAAAAAAACGCCGACAAAAGTCGAAATGTTTTTTACAATATACGAACCGGTGTTCCCTATAGAGAACACGGAAATATCCAGGCACAAAGCATCGTATGACATAAACGAAATAACGTTTACTTAGCATAATCAACAACCAAAATACGATATTTTTCTTCTACGTATAATAATTCCTGCGTTAAAAAAAACGATTATTTATATTTATTATTCCTTTATTTTATTTTTTTAGTACCCTGTTTTTTAACTCTAATCATCTATCGTTATATTGGCTATCAAAAATGAACTTTTATGCGTTATACAGAACAACAAATTTTATAGATATATTATCGATTGATGTTTAAACAAATATGTTTGCAACTTATACGCGTCCTAATTCTAGGCGATGACAATAATAATGCCAACTGATTATCATACTACGTATTGTATATGAACAGTTGTGAATAATGTAATTTTTTTAAGTAAAAAACAATTCAACGTTTACTTAACCAGCGATACTACGAATATACTATTATTTTGTTTGTTTATTTGTGTTATGTACGGTATACATTTTTAAGTATTAACTTCAAATCATGTATGAAAATATTATTCGAATTTGAAGATTAAAATCCTCTATTATTAATTTTCGGGTATTTTTTTAAATTTCCACTGTTTCAAGAACTTTTTGCACAAATTGTGTCCCTTGTATACGTTTAAGCATTAGTTTATATCGTTATGTTCCAATTGTCGCACACCCAAATATGACATCCATATATATCTTCTATAATTTGCGAGAGCATATTTTCGAAAGTATTCAAAATTTCATTTAGGACAAAACGCATCAACTGATTTCAGAAATAACTCATCTATGGTACTTTAGCAGTAGCTTAGAAATTGTTTTTTTTGTTCGATTAACTATAACAAACTAAGTTTCGCTTAGTCAATATTTATAATGCATAAGATTAACATTTATCATTGCTATTCTCATTTACTGACAGTTTCAAATAATCGTCCACACATCATTATTTTTCATTTCAAATAATACGTCGTGCGTTGTACTATTCACAAAGTTTCTGTAATCAGTAATTGGCATAAAATTAGCGCAACTAAATTGATAAACAAACTGTTAACACACTATGACCAAAACACAATTTGATCAAATTGATTATTCAATGTATTTAACAATGTCTAATGTATTTCTAAAACATTGTAAAAAAATGTTAGGACCTTGACTTAAAATTATTTTTATATTTCGTAATGGATAGACGTACATATTGATCTTATTTTTAAACGTACAAAAATATGCTATTATATAATTTCTATGTTGGGTGATTAGTTAATGTATAATTTCATTATAAGTACAAATAATAATAATAATAATATTAGTCAATAAATATCATGTTAGATTATTAAACACTAACTATAAATAAGCTTATGAAAAGCGCGCAGTTCATTATTACCCCCAAATTTGAAATTGCATTTAATAGATTCGTTAAATTAAAATGAAATGCAAATAAAATGGTAAACACTATATCTTATCAATTAAACTGTTAGTTTAAAAGTTATAACATTCTACAAAGATCTTATCTCAATTTTCGTAAAAATTAAACAAAAAATAATCGCAAAATATGTGATTAAAATTCACGAACAAAATTAATTTAGGAATACATTAAATTAAATATATTTTATAACTATGGCGATATATCATATGATGATAAATTATTAAAAAAAAAAAATGAATACATTTCATCAAGAATATTAAGATTTTTAGACAAAAATACATTTTTAGTAAATATTAACAAATACAGTTGTTTTTAAACAAACGCAAAAAAATTAAGTAAAATAACTAATGAATTAACAAAATTATGGCGAATATTAAGTAGTGTCTGGTATCCATTAACTGATCGTTTTCCTTAATTAACAGACCTAATTTTTTTCTGGAAACAATAACAATTAAATTAAATCAGTGAATAATTACAATTTGTTATTTAATTTACACACCTGTATTAGGTTCCCATTGAAGGTACGTATCTTTAGTAGCTTCCAAATACTCATCTACGAGATTTTGTACAACAGCTCTGGAGTCATCCATTTCACATAGATCATCTTTAAACATATTTTGTTTACGAAATTGATCTAAAAACGCTTCTCTGTGTCGTAACTTGTCATACTGGTCCAGAACTCGTTGAAAAAGCTAAAAATCCCATTCACAATAAATATTCGTTCAAAAAAATTGGAACAAATAATAAATTTACTTGAGATATGCTCGTATGATTGGCTAACATAAGACCAGATACACGATGTGCAGTGGGAACATATGGCGATTTTTTGGAGAGAGCCACTTGTATACTGGATGGACCCCAACTAATGAAATTTACAGTTTTTCGTTCCCTAATTCTTTGGAGTGATTTGTATATTTGTGTAGGATCCACATCACCCTAAAAATAAAGAATCCCTCGTTGACAATTCCAATATTTTATTTTATCAACTGAATGGATAAAATAAATACTTGAATTATATTTAATATCGATAAGTAGCAATGTGGAATAGTAGATCTTTCTTGCGCAGTGGATACCATCATATTTTTTGGCTGTAACAACCGTCGCATCACATCAAAGACTGTTGTCTTACGAATATTTGCATCCTGCGTTAAAAATAATTGTCAACAAAATTATATTTTCAGAAATTAAAAAAATAAGAAATATAATTCCATATTTATGTTTATCGATTGAATGTTTTCTGTTATGATATGCAACGTAAGCAACAATTTAATACTGATAATTTAGCTTCTTTAATGACAAGCAAATTAAAGACAATTTATGAGACAGTTATATCTGTGATTACAACAAAGTAAGGTGATTATCTCTTTTTGGACACACCAGGTATAACTGACAAAACAATTTTAATTTCACTTAAAATTGCTAAGATTAGGTCTGAAAGTAATATCACATTAGCAATCGCTTCATTCAAAATTGCTGCAACTTTGTTGGATAGTGGAAGAACAGCTCATTTGGCTCTATCTACCATTAAATATACAAACCAACAAAAATGTAGTTAATATTAAGTCACAGTATTATTTGGGATTAATGTACAATGGCCCATAATCATTCTTTGGAAGCATTTAATTTAACACTAAAAGATTTAAATCTTAACTTCAGATTTTTTGGTGGTGCACTAATTTTATTGTCAAGTGATTTCAGATAAACATTATAGATTATTATCAACATATGCAAATTAAATCAACGTATATTTAAAATCAACTGTTTTGTAGCGAATGTTGCAATTTACAAAAAACTTGTATTACAAAAGATTGATAAAAATATATATAAAAATTAGCATTACAAAATGATTTATTCACTGAAGCATTCTTCAAAAAAATTGCTGGATATTGTGAATGGATAAATGGAGTCAAGAAAATACAGAATTAAATTGCCTAAGAATTTTCGCAACATTGTCAACTTGATAATTATATTAAAATAAAGTGTATTTTCAAATATACGTGACAATTATAATAACAATCAATGGCTCAGTGGTGAACATGGTGTTTTGGCTACTACATGTTGACAAAATTAACTTTACAATATAAAAAATATTAGTAGGCAAATTTATTTTGTTTAAATCAATTGATACAATGACTGATGGAAATGAAATTATAAATTATCCCACTGAATTCTTAAATAGATATAAGCACATCGAGGCACAAGATTAGTAATTAAAAAAATTATGACAATATTAAATGGAAAGAATTCAAAAGAGACAATATTTTATTGTCACACATTCTAATGATATATATCGACACAACAATTCAGTTCAAACGCTTACAATTTCCAATATGTTTGGTATTTACGATGACTATGAATAAGTAGCAAGAACAAACCATGATCATATGCGAACTGGATCTTGAACATCCATGTCTATCGCGTGGATAATTACACAATGTGTACTTGTGTATTAGAAAACCTTTTTATTTATGTACCTGATAGACTAATAAGAAATATTGTTAATGATCAGCGAATAAAAATACATTTAATCAACATATCTATTTGTTATTGCCTGATGTACTTGAAATTTCGTAATGAAATTAAATGTTTATAATATCAAATAGATACGTGTATTAAAAACCTATTTTATATATTATTAACCTATATTACTGCACATCTACAGTTAGGAAAATATCCACCAGGTTAACTTGTGCGTATGTGTATACATACACACACAAATATGATTAACTGTTAATAAATATATAGTTAGACAATAAATACCTCATGATCAGTAGTTAATGGAGTATAACCTGTCATAAGGAAATGTAACCGTGGTGTGGGTATCAAAGGTCCAATGAGACCAACCAAATCATTATTCATGTACGATGGATATCTAAAATAAAATCGAAAATGAAAATGAATTGTTCCAATACAAATATAATATAAAAAAGATTACCTCAATGTAGCGGTGGAAACAGACATGATTGTCGATACTAACGAATTTATTTGAGCAAAAGATGGATTTTCTATGTGTAGACGGTCAGTAGCAATTCGATTTAATGCGGTGTTATCTAAGACTACAACACAGTCTGCACTTTGCGCGAGTCGCTTCAGAGTCAGTAACGAATTATACGGTTGTACAACTACGTCACTGTAAAAATAATTGAATAAAATAAGGAATTCGTCATTTGTTTTATTTATATTGAATGAGTGAACAAATTAGTTGCCTTATTTCATCTTGATTCGGAAATACGCTGTATGTTTCAATTATTTTCTTGGGATATCGATCAGTTAAATGTTCGAGTATATACGAACCCATACCAGAACCTGTACCACCTGCAATTGAATGACACAAAACAAATCCTTGGAGACTATCGCCACCTTCTGCTTCACGGTCTAAAATGTCAAACACTTCTTCTTGCAGTCTTTCGCCTTGACTAAAACCCGAAGCCCAGTTGTTGCCAGCGCCACCACCGTGTTTAGATAAATAAACGTTTTCAGGGTTGTATAACTAAATAATATTATATAAACGTTTTAAATCATTTAACAAAATAATTCGAAACCCATTTCACACAGCTTACTTTAGAGTAGTTGGATGTCATGATTGAATGTATGACACGTGGTTCCAAATCTAATAAAACAGCTCTTGGCACATAATGGTTATCGTCAGCCTGATAAAAAAATACATCCTTTCTATCACCTACACCTTCTGTAGCGAAAGGTTCTAGAACACCTTCTGGATTAATACCATGTTCGGCGCATAATTTCTTCCAAAATTCGAAACCAACTAAATACAAAATAATTATTAATACCATGTCAAACACGGTAAAACTATATAAAAATTTTAGGTAAAAAAAAATATAAGCACTAGGTAATTGTCTAATTCATATATTATGTATTTATTTATAGTCCAGTGGAGGTTGAGGACCAAGGTGTCCGACCTCAAATAGCTGGGTGAATAAGGTGAAGAAGAAAATGTATCTATTTATACAAATTAATTTTAATTTTAAAAATATATTTATGTAATGTAAATTTTGAATAATTGTTCAATTAATATTTCAGTTCTAATAGGCAAGTTAAAAATTAAAATCAAGTCAAAAGTAACTTTTATTTTTGTATTTAAATATATTTACCTGCCTTACTGTGTTTACCTAATTATATTAAGTAGCTAATTTTAGTATAATTTACCCATGTCAGTACTTTTAAACTTATATAAAGTGTAGCTTAAAGATTCATGTGTAAATAATTTAATAAACACAAATAAAATTATTTTCTAAACTATAATAACATTATAAAAAATATTTATTTAATATTAGTAGAAAAAATATTTTAAACAATATTTAATAAACTAGATTAGTTAATAATAATTAAAGTCAAATGAAAATTATTTACTCCTAATTTTAACTAAAAACTCGATGTATTTTAAAATAGTTTACATGTAATAACTATAAATTAAAAGTTATTAGAAAGAAAAAACTTTTGGTTTGACTTTAAAACCTTTGGGTAGATAATGTTCAGTGTTTAGTAACTACCGAAAATATCGTATTGTTTGACATTATAATTAAATTATGGATTTAATATTATACATACTATATATAGTATGCACTATATATATATATATATATATATATTATATTATACATTTGACAATCTCATACAAAATTAAGTATGAAAATAATTTTATTAGGTAATTTAAAAAAATTTAAATTATTTGTCGAAGTGGTCCTACTTTTTCTTAGCTTATCAATATACAAAATATTAATGTCCATGGTATTGTATTTTTAATACTTAGTATTTACTAATACATTTTTTAAGCAAACATATTGTAAATAATTTTAAATACTACAATATTTTTATCATTTCAAAATCAATGCTTCTCGTGTAACAAGTTCAATAAAATTATACAATGGAATTAAGTAAATGCATAATACGCATATTACATATACTTGCGAGATTTTTGAAAATTGATTAAATTATTTTCATTTATTTATAGAAATTGTCAGAAATAACAAACGGACTGAGATAATTCATTTTGATACACATATCGGTTATTTAATAATACTCAAGCGTAATTTTATTTCTTTTAACTCTAGAAAATCAAATCGAGTAATATTATTATTATTATTATTATTATTATTATTATTATTGTAGAATATAATTTTTATGAAGGTTAAGTAATAGAATAATCTAAATATACCTTACAAAATACTTTAATAATTACGTTAACTAGCTCTGTTCAAACAAAGGATGATTTTTTTTTGTAAATATCCACCTTGGCCATACACTAATTGAACACTAACATAATAATTAAAAATACGTAAACTTTGTAATAGTTAATAGATTGATGCAGGTATGACATTGTATGTAACAAAGTGATAATGTTATTGTATATACATAATAAAATGTTACTGTATTAATGTATATACACAATAAAATTTGTTTCCGACTTACTTTGATTTCCGCACTGGCCCAGTTGGACCGTAATCATTTCGCACGGCATTTTAGAACGAATAGTCAGTTCGTTTTCGGCAACTTACAACTTTTAAATTGCATAACAGTACAAACAGAATGTAAAAAATATCGTTTAAATGAAAACTCAAAACAAATTGTACCTGGCATTTATGTAAATAATAAGAACGGAATATACGTTATCCACCGAGCAACAATAATAACGTGCTTCCATACAAATTTCCTACCTAATCAATTATAATCTAATAATGATAAGAGAATGTAAACCAAAGAAATGGCGGGAAATCGTAAACACTACTTCCACAGATAACATGTTATCTGTGCTACTACTACTACTACTACTACTACTACTACTACTAAGCTACATTACATTATTTTAATGTAATACATTTATTATACATTTTTTTACAGATACTTTACACCTTAAACACTAGTTTCTCGTTTTATATATTTATATATTGGTGTCGAACGTGAATTTATTATACAATTACGTATTTTAGTAATATTTTTAGTGGCAATTAATTACGTATTATCATAATAAATTCGTATCTTTTCGTTTTTCGTTTATTTTAAACTTCCTATAAAATACATCATTTTCTCAAGAACTCCTGTGGTTTCTACGTGCAGACATGTCATTATCCAAAATTGTAAATTTTTAAAAGATCTTTATTTAATGTATGTATTAGATACATAAAATTTGTTTAGTCCAATTACATTGAACCGTAATATCGTATTTATACTTAATCATGTCCAGCATCCAGCGACGGATGGTTTGGAGGTGGAAGCAATCGCCCTCAGTCGTATCATCTACTCGTATACGTTCAATATTGATACGAGTTCAGTTTTATTGTCCAGTTTTAAATTCTGAGCGTTCCGAAAGTAAAAAATATTACCAGGTCATGAAAGGACGTTAGTAGGCGGCCAGTAAAATGACATGGGCGACTAGATTCATTTTGCTAGTATAGGTTCGTTCTCCTGTGGCCAGGAGTATATAGTTACTTTGTTACAAATATATTTGCCCCCTATAATTGTAATTTGGAGATTTTGATGAATATTTAAAATAAGAAGGCTGGGTTAGGTCCCATAAATAAGGTACGAACTTTTGCCGAAAAATGAAAAATATATTTATCGTTTTGAAATTTTTACAAGATAAAAAAAAGCATTTTTTCATTTTTCCATACAGATCACCGTTCAAATTTATGCATTTGTCCCAAAGGTGTAGTTAACTGGAAAATATCGTCTCGAAAATACACGTAGCACATTTCTTTTTGAAATACTCGGTAACTGCGTCCACGGCCTTCTTATTTTCAAAATGTGTTGGCCCAAACATTTTTTTAATGGGCCAAACAAATGCAAGGCTGATGGCGCAAGTTCAGGCTTATATGGTAATGTTTTCACGTGTGTTTTTCTCTCTGAATGTGAAAATGAGTTGTCATGCAGCAATTTCACATTTCTTGAACGTAATCAAATGTATTGAACGTTACACGACAGCCTTGAGAGGATCAAGTTATGTAGTTAATTCCCGAATTTTGAGTCGTTAATCCGATAGTACTACCGCTGCGATCGTTTCTTGTATGGACGTGGTTATGAGTCAACTACTATTTGGGTATTTATTGACACGTTGATCGAGCAATTATTTAATATTTTATACCAAATCGATATACATTTTCGTGACGTTACACGTGGACCACAAGTTTCAGTCGGTGAAACATTTTGAAAATTGAAAAATATATTGACAAGGCAAACTTCTTTTGTACAACTTTAATAAAAGTTCTCCGTATCTATTACTACAACGCAGATTACAAGACACTAAAACTAAAAAAATTTTAACAAATAACACACGTGGTTTATTTTCCTAGTTATAAACGTTGAACATTTTACGTCGGTATGGTAAGTTCATTGTTCTTCATATTAAAAATAACTTTGCCACTTATTTATAGGATAGCCCTCGTACATAGTTCGAACGTATCATATTAAAACGGATAAGGTTAAAAATAAATGTAATCAAATTATCCTTATTTTATTATTTTTACTTCCTTCCAATTATCATTATTTTGAAAATGTAAAACGAATAAAAATATATAAGGACATTACATGGTAGTATTAAAAATATATAAAACGCTAACACCGATTGCTTTGTTATTATCGATACATATTTTAGTTAACTTACTTAATTATTATTATTATAATTCCGTTTGGATATAACGCAGACCACGCGTCGAGTGACCGTCTCATACTATATATGAATCAATACCATCTAGTATATCGGAGAACTACCGATCCTCACGCTCTGTATGACAACGACTACAACCAACGATTAGAAATTATGATTATAGCTCGAAATGAAACACCACGAATGCAAAAATTGTGGTTCCTAGATTGGATAAAATTAAAGTTGTAGATAAGTAACTTTTTCCAATCCATTTTTCAATCCGTGATGGCTTTTTTAACGATGAAGCTTAAAAGATAACGTGAACAGAAGGAGCATATCATATATTTACTTTTGAAGTCGTATAATCATAAAACTTTTATTTCGTATTTTTTTCTTCAAAAATATTATAACTTTGGGATCAGTTTTCAAACCCCAATACATACGTATAGATAACTTAAGTTTTTACTAATTAACGAATAGTAAAATTAATTTGTTACTGTTTTTAGTAAAATCTATTAATTAAAATTGATTAAATAATAAATAAATTGAACGTGTTAATTTAAAACGACAAAAGGACATATTTGTTTATATAGAATTCTTTAATTTTTCCATTATATAAAACTAAGTAGTTTTATATTTAAAATGAATGTCAAGTAGTTCGTACGATTTTAGATGCTGAGTGATACAAATAATAATGTATTGGCTGTACAATGGTTTTTTTTTGTCTGTTAATATTTTTTCGTGTTGAATGTGTGCTCGGAGAATGTTGACAAGGATTATGTTCTTTATTTGACACGTTTTTTTATTTTCCCATAAAATTAAATAAAAATAATCAAAAAGTTACAAATAATAAACTGTACAATTATCGACATATTCATTTTAAAAATGGATAATTTTTGTATTTTCAAAGGCTTAAAATGCATGAACAATTTTATATATAACATACGGCATATGAAATATAATTAAAATATTTATCGTAATTAATGAATATAAAAAAACTATATGCATCATCGTTTAGAATCATTTTCAATTATAATGATTTATCATTCATTTTGGATTCAAATTAATAATACGACTCGAAAATTTCTATTTAAGTAGATAACTCATTCGAGACGAAATCAGGAACACCTATAACTCGCCATCTTTATTATTTTAAAATTGTGAAATAAAATAATTTATTACTATATACAATGAAATTTATCAGATCTAATTACATTTTGGTATATTTTGTTACATTACCTATGTTATATATTTATGTATACGTATATACAGTTAATTAAACAAAGTACCATTCCACAAATAACTAGAGACCGGAGTATTTTATGTATTAATGTATGTATAGAAATATAAAAATAAATCGTAATATGACACACTACTTTCGTTTGATAATATTTTGATTCGTAGTGTTATTTGATAGTTGAAAACGCCCACTATACTCAATCCATATTGGTTTATTATTGTTTTGTGCAATCGTGACGTAGGACGTAAACAGTATAAATTCTATACGTTTTTTATTTATAGAAACACGATGTTTTATTTTCCGAGAAATACAAATATCGCGTGTATTTATATTTGAAATTTTACTTTTTCTCAAAATAGAGTTCAACTTTAGTATACGTATGAAACATAATAAAAATACTATATTTTCGTTTAGATTATGATGTGTTAATGCAATGAACTTGGGAAGTAATGTTTTGATCAATGGCGTAAGAAGGATTAATGACTATCAGAAAATGTGATCGCATTAGGGCCAAGACACTTGGGGTTGGGCTAATATTTTTATTTTAATGCGAATAAAAAAATAAACGTATTGAATTATTTTTTATCTAGTTAGACTTTTATCTAAAGTCTACAACGTTCTACGAGGGTCTTTCATTAAGTCATGTCCGATTTCGCTATAGCAGACGTAAACATAAAGATAGAAAAAAACCACATATTTGGATGTTACAAACTATAGTTTATTTTTTTACATAGTCACAATTAGTCTATTTAGTTCACAATTAGTCTACCTCTATTTCTATTTATTCTATTCATTTCTATTTATTTTTATTCCCAACACAACACGATTATTGATTTTAATTTCCTGTACTCGTACTTAAAACCATATTGGTTTTTCTATTCGGGAATTTATAAATAAATAATTATGTTTGTTTTAGTTCTTGAACAATATATACGTATACATATATGTGTATTTATTGATGGTTGTAATATTTTGAACGGACAAGTAGATATTTTGAGAAATAAAATTAATAATAAAATAAAAGATTTTATTATTAATTTTACAAACTAAATTGTTATATAACACAGTCCGTTAAATAATTAATATTATAATAGTAATAATAAGATTCGGGACATAAATTTAATTTATACTAAATTCGTCAATTTAAACCAAATCAATTTGGTTTTTAAAGGTTTCTTAAAACGAATCGATAACATTGTCGTAATCTCGCTATTTTATAATTCGAAACTAAAATAAAAAATAAAATTTCGAATACTTAATTATAATTAAGTAAAAAAGAGGGTAAATGTCACACGTTTCACATGTCGTTAATGAATATTTAGAAAAATGTTATTTGTTTTTGTGATTAATCATTGGTTTTATTTTATTAATTATTTTAAATTTTAAATTTTCCTACATAGATTAATGATTAACGACAATATAATTTTAATATAAAAATGATAAACTATTAAAACAGTACTGTTGGTAAATTGGGCGCGTATAAGTTAGTTTTTTTTCAGTATAAAAAATAATATATTTAGTTAATAGTTATGTTATGCATGCGGAGGTGTTCATAGATTCAGTATTTTTTGACAAGTAAACACTTAAATCATACCTCGCCCTATCCCATCAATAAAAATACAAACATTTTCATCGTGGGTGATGATTTCCGAAGTGGATGTGGACAATTTAATGATAAGACCGGATACAATAACACATTCGCATATTTATAATCAAACGAAAGACGATATATTTATTTCGCGAAATATCATAAATAGCATTTTATTTCAGTTATATATATATGTGTGTGTGTGTGTGTGTGTGTGTGTGTGTGTGTGTGTGTGTGTGTGTGTGTGTGTGTGTGTGTGTGTGTGTGTGTGTGTGGGTGTGTGTGTGTGTGTGTGTGTGTGTGTGTGTGTGTGTGTGTGTGTGTGTGTGTGTGTGTGTGTGTGTGTGTGTGTGTGTGTGTGTGTGTGTGTATGTATGTATGTATACGTGTATACGTATGTATTTTCGTTTCCGTTCATCTGGTGCGTAATGTATAACGAAGCAGATAGGACAGCAAATGGGTGGTTGGATAGTAGTTCTGTCTGTAGAAGGTGGGGAAGGAGAAGGAGGAATTTTGTCCCGTCTATTTTATGAGCCCAGTCGGAAGTGCTAACTTGGACCAGCCGTTGTTTTTTCTTTTTATTATTCCCGATTATTTATTTCGGATATGCATTTCGCATTGTTTCCGCTCCAGTATTCAGACACACGCGCGCACAAGCAAAAATATATGTTTTCTTTTTTATATATACATACGTCGACATTATAGAACTTTGCGAATTATTAAATATATAACAATGTTAACGATTATAAAATACACAAAGCGTATGCAGAGCGATGTTATTAATCAGTCATTTTATTCAATTTCGAACAACTTTTTCTCGTTTCAAAATATTTTTTTCGCCATGTTTTCGCCAAAAAATAAATAAATAAATATACGTATATACATAGTTACCTTGGTGAATAATTTAAGGTTTATATATTTTTTTAATGTAAATCTCTATTTCGCATCTACCTCATATTCCCAAACGGAATATTTTTACAAAATATTTTGATAAATATAAATAGCGAAAGTATTGAATCAGTATATGTATAGATTGTTTAAAGGTGTTCAATGTTTTATGGATCCGAAAATGTCGTATAATTGTATAAGACGATTATTCGTACACCTGTGCATTTTACGTATCAGATAATAACCCAATTCCACGTGTACTACGTATTATATAATATGAACTTGTAAGCAATGACGACTCAGGCTACATAATTCTAAAATTCGACATTTATAAATTTGAATTTTGAAAGGATATCTATTTTAGAATGTAAAATTATAACTAATAACGAAAATTCCTATTTTTTGAAAAATCGTCGTTTTGGTGGTTAGTGTTGTATTAATTAATATTTTATATTCTGAATAAAGCAAAAAATATATTGATTTGACAACGACGCGCTTAGTTTTTATTTTGTTTGTAAATACTTTGTCATATAGAAGGAATGCTCAGTTGAATTTTATATATGTTACGTTACAATAGTAAATTGTGTCTATCTATTCTATACATACGACACGTTTTTGGATTTTTCTAGTAATTTCATTAACTGTAATTAAAAATGTGCTAAAAATTAAAAATAATTTTAAACAGATAAAATTGTTGATATATTCGTTTTAGACATGGACAATTTTTTTTTATTTTTGTAATAACTCAGAATGTAATACAAACTTAAGCGAATATAATATTTTTAAAATATTAATCATATTGTTAGTTTCGAATACAATAAAACACTAATGTCGCTCAAAATCGTTTTTATTGTGATATATTGTTGCTTTTATATTCGCATTTATGATTATAATTATTATTATGATTCAGTGTTGCCTTATTGTTCGAAAAAATGTTAATCTTAAATAAAACTCGTATTATTACAAAAGTCGAAATACATTTCTTACTCTATATAGTTTGAAAGAATAAAGTAAAAATTCATTTAAATGAAAATCAATAAAATAAGTTGAAATAACGTTAAATTATTAGATATACAAAAAGTACAATTAAACTTTAAAATTGATCGCAGATATTGCTCCTTATTCACTTAATATTATATTATCTATAGGTATACTATAATATATACGTTATGGTTATTAGTGTAATTAACTCCCAAAACGTGTAATTTTATCAATTTATTTAGAATAGTGTATTTTTATTTTTTAACAATAGGCGTTATCATCGTAGTTAAAAAAACATCGATAGTCACATTATATATCGACTTCGCTTGTAATTTTCGCCACAATAATGTATCAGAATTCTCAGTAGCATGTACGTTTATTTAATGTTTTTATAAGATATAAATTAAAAAAAATATCGTTCTAGGAATCGTTTGCACGTCTGCCAAAGCAATTGTTATATTTCACTTGGACTCCATTAACCAGTTATATACTTATAAAATACATACACTGATGTATATATATATATATATATATTTATTATACAAACTTACATGTGCAGTTATATGAAACTATGGTATTTACTTAATGCATAGACTATATTTTCGGTACGCAGTTGTTTTTTAAACGTCAACATTAATAATATGCACAAAATAAGGCAGGTGACGGCAAATGAAATAAACACGTGTGTTCGTCATAAACTCGTAAATATTATTACGGAATTGGGCAAGTGGAAATCGGACATATATTTAGCGATTAATGTGTGACGTAACAGCACTTGACACGTATTTTTGTTACCTGCTACGTTCCGTTTCGTGCGTCGTATTCAGTAATTTCTCAAATCCATATATACCAAAACGCTCAGATTTAATTGCTAAACTCGGACGATGTTTTTTGATTTTTTTATAATTTTCATCAAAATATATTCTAATTCTTCATTTTTTGTTTTATAAAGCAATTATTAAAAGTGTTGATTTTTTCTTAAATATCTAAAATCGAATATATTGCTTATAATACGAGATAGATAGATAGATAAAAAAGATATATATATATATATATATCTCGTAGATACAAAAAAAATTATATACATTGTATATATTAAAACCAGTAACTTATTGACATTGCGAAAAACCGTTTACTTTATGTTTTCAAAATTTTTTTATTCTATAATGAAATATATATATATATGTATATATTTTCAAAAATGTATATATGTTATCCATAAAATATTTTCGTTTAAGTTTATTAAACATATTATATATTATACAATTATTTATTATGATATACATATTATAATTAATTGTAAATGGTGTGTGTGTGTGTTAATTCATTATATTATTTTGTCATTTATAATTGACGATACGTACGATTTTTCATTTAAAACGAACAATTTTTATTTTACACAGCATTTATCGGGTCCTTTTTTATCGAATTCTTATCGTTTATCACGATTTTTCGCAGGGCTGTGCAAGTTAAATACATTTTTAATTGGTCAAGTTAAGTTAAAAATAACGTATTTATGTCAAATTCAAAAATGCAAAGTTAATTTTTTTAATATTAGGGATAGAAAAAACAGAATAAAAAATAAGACAAGACATTTTAGCATCATCTATATAGATAGTCTTAAATTATATTGTAATTATTTTACAAAACACTATAAATTACAAGTTCAAATTATTATAACATAATTTGATAATACTTATATTATTAATAATTTATTTTAGTTCAGAAATACTTATATAAAGTTAACATGAATAACTAATAAGTTTTAAAAAGTAACACTGTAAGTAACGTAATTAAAACTTACTTAATTTTTTAATTAAATGTTACCTTTTAATTTCTTAATATATAGACTTTTTCAAAATATTTTGAAATGCTTAAATGTAGTATCGAGATCACGTTAAATTATTTGGATATTTTTTTAACCATTTTATTTTTGAATTGAGCGTATTTAATTAAATTTAATATAATTTAAAATATTTTTGTGAAACTTCATTAATATAAAGATTCGCGGAATAAATGAAGTAAATAGAGAAAACAAATATTTAATGTGTTGCTGATACAGTGTAATATAAATTTATTATCTGACAAACGTTTTCAACTAATACTTTATTTTTCGATTTTTCATATTTAAAAACACTAGTTTATTTCATTTTTAGTATCACCAAACTGATTTTTAAATCAACATTATAATTATAATAATATACTTATATAAATATATAAATTAATTAATATATATACACACGTATGAATCGTATTTAATGTAAATATTTATTTATTTATAAGAAATATAATATAATGCATATATTGATTAAATAAACTTAATATTTATATATACTTAAATTATTTTTGAGTAGAAATAAACTTAAAAGCACATTATACAGTTTTTTACATTAAACAAGCCTAATAATTATTTTAAGTACCTACCATATCGTATCATTTTTAGATAAAATTTCAATTTTTGATTTATATTTAGCATAATTATACAGGAATTTAAAAATACATATACACACAATTTTATGAATATAGTGTAGGTGAATAAATTAAGTATTTTTAAAGACATTGGGTCACCATTGATAATGTA
>JAIPRN010004135.1:0-16828 GCA_025469175.1 Geopemphigus sp. TES_GeoC_2020 | reverse complement strand
TATATATTTACATAGACAGCGAAATAGTATCGAAAATAGTTAATTTTTTTAAACGTAACGCAGTTAATCGTGTGCACGTGTTAGGGAAAACGCGCCGAGTGTTTATTCGAAACGGCACAGCGGCGAGTTGCGCGAAAATAATTATATCGGAAAAGTACGCCCGTACCCGAAGGCTGAACATATTTAAATACGTGAGCCACTGTGTTTTAACGGTTTCTGCCGTGTTTGCTCGGAGGCTCACTCGGTATATTGTACGCGCGCGGAACATATGAGAAGTACTGAAATATCTTCTCTTTGAACATTTCAATAATATTCGTCGACAACACCTGCAGTGTAATACTTGTCCCGAGTTCCGCGGCGTGACTATTATTATTAGATTATATAACAACAACTCCGTTCGATATATTTTACCTCGAAAGCGTATTACGCACGCGCACACACACACACACACACACACACACACACACACACACACACACACACACACACACACATACACACACACACATACGCGCGTCCCCGCACGTATAAACGAGTACGACGTATTTATAATTTTACGCTAGACAGTCAGTCGGCGCTCATTAGGGAAATCGAAATCCAAACGACGCGCGTGTCGTAGCCTTCTCGTCATCCCTCTTGGGACGTAAAAACATAAATACGCCGCCTCCGTCGCCGCCGTGGCCCGTCGTCGAATATCGGTGACAACTATTTTCGCCAACGTTGCACAGCTGCCGTGGGCCTATCCAATGGCGCGACGTAAGACGTTAATGGGCGTTTAGTCACACTACCGTTACTATTTAACGTTCGCTTCGTACGCGCGCGAGTCTTGTTAATCGCGAGTTAGCGTCACGTAAATACTCGGTGGTCAAAATTAGTTATGGCGGTGGAGAGAGAGAGAGAGAGAGAGACGTTGTCAAACATTCGTTAACGCCTTCCGTACAAACGGAGTTACGCTTTTTTTACGTTTTAAGGGCATTTCTAAATGTTCCCTTCCTCCTTCCTCCCCTTTACACCATGTTCGTAAAATGATACGGGCTAATATTGTTGTAATATATCGGTAGATACGCACTCGTTTTCGTGTAGCAAGTGTCGAATACAATATCCCAAAAATAAAATATAAGGAATTTCTTTTGAATTTTACTAGAAGATTTATACGATTTGCGTTTCTAACCGCAACAAGGGTAGTTCAAAATAGAAAAAACGTATTAGCGTGCTTTTTATTTCGAATATGACTATTGCGCAACGTCGCTCTTTAACGTGAAGTAATATAATAATATAATAAACGCCTAGGTTCTTACGCCAGTACGTGTCTATTTATCGCCTTTAACATTATATCGCGCTTTTGTTATTTTTAATATTCGAATAATACAGTACTGTTATGCGTATCGGTATAATGACACGTTTGTAGGTATGATCGAGAAATTTTGATTATAAAACGAAATGTTTTTAATAAATTATAGCGAAATTTGCTGGATGGGTATTCAATATAGAATTCAATAAACGATTAACGCTTATCGTAAAAATATCGGGCATAAAATTATTTAACAATAAAAATAATTCGTTACGTTTTAGCGTTTCCAAATGTGTATCTTTGGTTATTAATTTCATTAGGGAAACCGAGTAAGATAGCAATACATTAAAAACCCGAAAACAAAAAAAAATACCGAACAAATAAACTCATCGGTCATCACTTAATCTTGTCAACCCTATTTAGTTTGGTTTTGCCCCCGGGACAAATACGATTTTCGCGGTCGTTGATAAAATTAATTTCCGCCAGAAAGAGTTGTGCGCGTAAAAAAGATACCCTGCGTGCATATTTGTGCAGGTAAATGGTCGGAAAAAATTAACTTGTAAAAATATCTGCTATGGATATAAAGGGTAAACACGCAAAAAAAAAACCACCGGCGCGTACTCGGAACCCTATTAATTGCGTCGGGGGACGTCGAAGGGGGAAAACGGCGAAAAAACATTTATAAAAAAAACGACCTTTTTTCCAGTCCGTTGACATTGTCACTTAGCACAGGGATTTACACGGTAAAACGTTTAATTTTTAATAAAGATAAAAAAAGGATAATGGGTTTTCGTTCCAGTGGATTTTATTTCAAAACTCTTCCGATATACACTCGTTTTTCACGCTTGAAAAACATACGTATAATAGTATGTCATACTGATATTGACGTTAACGCGGTTAACTAATTTAATTCACCAGGCTAATTTTTTGTACGGTTAAGATGTCCATTTGAACGTACGAATTGTATCGATTAAAACGCAATCGGAATGTTCGCGACAAATTGTGAAATAATTTTGTTTTTAACCAACTATTGCAATTTTAATAATTATGTAAGCGACGTAAACTCCGAGTATATTTATCATTTACGTAAGAGTTTTGGGGAACGGATTTCTTAACGATCTTTCTAACCATGCGTTTCCTCGCTAAATATTTTTAGAACCTGTATAATAATAAAATTTTCTCGCAGACGATTGAATTATTCGTTTTATTAAAAGTGTCGGTATATGTTTGTTTATAGACGTTTTAATGTTTCAATATTACATCGCCGCCCGATTATTTCCTTCGAATATTTTTTTTAGGAAATATATTTTTTATTTTTATGCCGATACATTATTTTATAACAGTTTCTTTAAAAAATTAATAATTACGTAGTTTGTTCGGTTAATTGTTTTTTTCCCGTTTTCAGTCGTATTTCTGTGTTAAATACTCGCGTAGCTGTAAAATATTTTTTTTCGGTTTCGTAAATGGTATTAATTTCCATAAAGCACGGAGTTGTACGCGTTCGTATATTTTAACTATAATAGTTGCTAACTAATAAATTTACAATGTATTTCAAATAAAATACATATTTTATGATCAACTTCGCATATCTCTGTAATTGTTTGTGTTTTTAAGAAATTCCCTACGCTCTTCGTCGTATATGCTGATAAATGAGCGCGTACCGCGTTAATTTGGATTCGTCACAAAATTGTCGGTAAATTTTTTCCATAAATACCGAAAACAATATTTAACGGCGTTTACAAATAGCGTATGACGTTTAGACGCTAATCCATACATAAGGAGAAGAATAAATAAAGGAACGTTATTACACATAGCAAATAATTGATAAATACGTTTCGAAATTGAATCATAAACGAATTTTTTTGGTTCTCGATTTCAAATCGTGCACAACGATCGTTGCACTCTATGAATGTATTCGTTAAACGCGAAAAACATTCATTTTATTCGTATTCAACGTTTCGCGGTGAGTGCGTTGCGCATACCATTAATAGGTTTTCGGAACGCGCATGAACGGGTGCCCTAATTATTTTTGACGATCGAAATGTTACGATACGAACGGGACATAAGAGGACGCGTTTAGATTAATTTTCGCGTAGTGGCGCGGTTGAATGGCGTTAACGTAACGATCGTGTTTACGCGGACACGAACGCGAATACGATCTTTTAGAATGTTTTAGAGCAGCGAGGGCCACGCAACGTTTCTCGTCGAGTTACCTGCAATAATGCGCCGTACAGAAATTATACCGCGGCCGGCGGTGGGGCGGTGTAATTTCATCAGCGCGGGCCCAAGACGTTATCTATCCGTTCAGGATTTCTTGATATAATTCCGTCTGCCCGCGTCCAAAAGCGGCGGCGGTCGGTGTATGAGGTGTATACGTGTGTACGTATATTCATATGGTGACGGGAGGGGATGTACTTTGAAGATATTATATGAAACTAAAGCTACTAGAATTTCAAAATCACACCGCCGTGACAAATAGCTCCCTTATGGGACGACTATCGCCACCGCCGCCACCGCCGCGTTCGTAAACTTCTCTCGCCGAGACTGGGCAATTAATTATCGCGTTAGTTATATATATATTAGTTATATTCGTGTAGTTAGGTGTAGCTGGCGATGGGCAAAGAGCTAGGTCGGACGACGAGCCGAGAAAAAAATTTTATAATAATTATAACGATAAATCTCACTCGAATTCTACGAGCAAGAACGTATATTAGGTAAATAAGTAAAGTTGTGTTGCTTTAACGTAGTTTGACTGGGTACAAGGTTAGGTTAACCGTTATATTTATCGTACCAACGAACGAGTGTTCGGATTTTAAGTCATCCGCAAGCGTCATTGAACTTGTCGGCGAACGCTTGCGCGGTTTCATTATGCCGAAGTTTCTCCGCTTACGTTTTACACTCGCGTACGGATATCGAGTCAATCGGTCACGAGGGTACTTTTCTGGACGGCTAAAGAAAATGAAACGCCGTGTACAATCCTTTATATATATATATACATATAGAAAGTAAACAGTTCTTTCTATTCTTGCGTCACGTCGCAAAACGAACAGTTTTTGGCCAAGATTTTGCGCAGCATACGACGTACGTTCCGATTTTGGAACAATTCGTGACATACGCGTGCTATCGACGAAAGCGTCGAATATAATGGTCACCTCGGAACGCGTTCTAATTTGACTCGAATTTTGCGAATCGCGACTAAAAATTCCGCGCAATTTTTCGTTACCTTGTAACGACAAAATTATTTTAATTTTTCAATACGATTTTTCAGTTTTTTTTTTTTAAAAAAAAAACAAATATTAATATAGGATACGTTTAAAAGTTTAAGGCTCCTACGTGCTCGTATTCGTATAATTACATTAATCACGTTCGACGGGATTTTAAAAAACCTTTCGATGTTAGAAACAAAGAACCAGCGACATGCTTACGATTTCGAAACTGTACCTATTTTTGTATTTAACCGTAACCAACCCCTCGGTTTCGTGATTAATACCGTGGTTTCGGTCGAACTTAACGCTAATTGTTAATACGAAAATTATTGTAAAAACTCGACGCCGTCGATTTCTTTCCTAATATCTAAAACTATTTTCAACTAAACAACACGCGCGGCCCCCGAATTATTCCAAAAACGTTTCATTCGGCTATATAGATTCGTTCATCGGAGACCTGCAGATGGTGTTATTTCAATTGTACTGTTCAAACCCTATCGATAAAATCCCTCGTCCGTTAATACAGGTTTGGCCAGTTCGGCACCGATAAATTCACGCGTCCAGAATTGATAACCAAGGGATATAGAGACGCGACTACAACGGAAAAAACAAACTGGTTTTACAACGAACTGGACCCGTGTTTTTTTTTTAATTTTCAAATAGGCCCGCTGGTTCAATGTGTTCGTTATTTGCTTCTGTTTGAAAATCCCCGAAAAAAATATTATTCGGCTTAATTCTCGAATGACGTTAGAATACAATTTCGTACTTTTTTTTAAAATTTAGTTTCCATTTATCGTGTTGTCGAACCAAAATTACGCCTATAAATTTTACCGTTCGCGTATCGTACGTTATTGGAAACGGCGGCGATTAATTTAGTCGTAACTAGCAATAGCGTCAGATGAACAACTTTCGGATCGATTACGTACCGTACAGTCGTAGCGGTAAATCGCAACGGGTACGCCGACGTCGGCGTATAAAATACAAACGTGAAATATTTCTCACGCATACACGCGCCGCGTCGACGCGTATTATAAAAAAGATATTCGTAAACCATTTACGGATAAAAGGTTTTGTTCGACTGTAATAATCGTAGTTGGAACATTAAACGTTATTTACGTTCTAACGCCGAATATTTCACGTTAATTATTTTGTAGAACGCGCGGTAATAATTGAAATTATTTGAAATATTAGTCGTCGTGCTACGAACATTTGACTAACGCGTATCCGGTTATCTAGCAGCGCCGTGCATTCAAGTTACGTATATTAATGGATTTATTGAAACACGAGCGGTTATTTTTCCGTCTAAAATTCCGACGTATTATTATTATTCGCTAGACGGCCGAAGCTATTCGGAATTATAATAATCGATTAATAAATTCGTTTCGACGCCAAATTTAAAGGTGTCGATATTTCCTATATATTTACGCACTCTATATGTTCGGTCGCTCAGTAATTTAGGTGGATTATTCGTAACACGTAAACTAACGTGGACTATACAGTTTACTAAAAAAAAAAGACAACTTGTTGGGCAATTGCGTAACTACGACTATTGGAACGCCAAAACAGCACACGTGCATGTGAACATGTGTCCTACCGAGAATACTAAAAACCGCGGTTTACACATATTTATTATTATACGTGAATTTACATTGATACTGAACGCTATAATTACGTATATATATATATATATATATTATAGTTTTTCGTCATTTTCCAGCGTATATTATTCACGAATTCGATTTATACCGTCGATTTATATTTTGTTACACGTTTTTATTATAAAAATACCCGCGAATTATATCGCGAGCGTACTGTAAACACATAGATATTACTCGCGAAACGATTCGGTAAATTCGTTACATCGGTATCTCGTTCGTCGTAAATCGAAACGTACGTAATTTTATAAACGTCAGTTTATATGGCTCCGCGATATAACGACGAAGTCATTACGTCGGAAAATAAAAATTCAACAGTTTTTGTCAATGGTGGAAGGGGGGGCATGTTTGTACGCGACTGACAGCGTGTATAACGCGTGTACCTTAATATCTGTGTACAGTATGTGTTAAATACGATTTAAACGTTAAACGCGTTCGTGGAAAATCCATCAGAGCTCTGAGAACTGTCAATAAAATTATAACGCAACAGTCGGCAACCGTTTGAATGACGTCAGACACGTAATTACAGTGTTCGGACTTTTGGTATCCCAAATAGATATTCTCGACGAGAAATTTTCAAAATTAATACGTTTCGCGAATATCGTATTATATGTTTTACCTAAGCGTACATTACATACATAGATATAAAGTAGGTATACGTATACATTTTTTCTCAAACCTAAATTATTTAAAATAATTACGAGTTAAAAGTTATCGATATTTATTATTTAAAATATTTACGAATTATTTACATATTTTTGTCAATTATACGCTCGCTGTAATTAAATATACGTAACGTAAGCGTCGATAAAATCAAATCTAGGGCTCGGACGTGTTAAATCCGTCAATATTATATGCCTAAAATCCAAAAGTCGTGGTTTTTTGATTATATTTTCGTTTCGTTAAAAGAACAGCCGGATAAAACGTTTCCTGAAGTGGCTAATGTTTAATGTACGTCAAATTCGGACGACGATTCCGTCGGAAAATCATTAGTTCACCGGGCTCGCTTCACGAAGAGCTTACACAAAAAAACGGTGTTAAACGTTCTTAAAACCATAACCGTTTCGGTTTGTCTTAGTTAGGGACACGAAATGGTCGATTTGAGAGACGATTGTCGTTACAATAAATGTCTCGGAATCGCGGTCAAATAGGACTTTTGAAGTACGCGTTTACCAATATCCTTAATATGTTCTCAGACGTTTTAGTAACAGTTCGTGGGCAATATGTATAAGAAAATGAAAGACTCTAAAACGAAAAAAAAACCATTTCCACGTTTATAGAATTATCGGAGAGCGCAAAAAATAGCGTTACGTACGATAAAACTAATAACGAAAAAATCGTGAATAAGTAAACCAATACAATAAGAACGTTTCGAATTGAATAAAAAAAAAAAAACATGTAGGATTAGGAAAAGAATGTGTGTACGAAACACATTTCGCTGATGAACGAAAATTGAACTAATTGAATAAACCGTTTGAATATATTGTTCGAACAAGGCTCCTGCGTTAATAATCGATTTTTACTAACCGAAAGTACGGTTAAACAATACAAAATAATCCGGAAACGTTTCTTTTCTGTTAATAGTCGCTCGCGGCGTATTTCGATAGTCTCCGTTCCTGTACTCAACGTACACAAATTTCGAACGATTATTATCCCTTTTCTTTTACAACTACCCCTTTCGTAGGATTCTCCGACAGATTGCGGTGCAGTACGGGAAAATGAGTTTTTACACTCGCGTAGTTACGTCCGTATTTATACCGGTCACGACAAACGTTATTAAAATGTACGCTGATGTTTACGTGCGCGTGCGTAAAATGGTAAAATATGTGCACGGATATGCCAAAAGTTCAACGAAAAGGAATACGTTGACGAAAAAGACAAAATACGTTGCAGAACAACCAATTGTGACTAAAACGTTACCTTGTTTACGTTATGAATAATTATAATTCGAACGTATTCTGATTCTCAAAATTATCGTTACGAATAAATTCGCAAGAAAAAAAATGGACGTTTGAATTGCTAACTTATATTTCCGTCACAGGATCAACGTATTTATATCGAGCGATTTTTTTAAAACGTTTAAATTCGTATTTTTTACGATTATCATCGTATCTACTTATTTTTTTAACGTTCTAAATTGCTTAATATTATTGTAAAATTAAAAACAACGATATAACTAGGAAAAGGAATGCGAGAGCGCATGTTACCAAAAGTGTACTCCGATTATAATTATAAACGAATAATTTAAATTTAAAAATTAACATAAATTGGCTATTATTAAAACTATGCGGCTCAAAGTTGACGAATAAACTGAATGCCAAAAAACCTACGCCAGTTATGTAAAGCTATCGCGCGATTAATTATCCGGTGCAAATTATAATCGTATAAATCAATAGGCAACGTTACGATAAACTAAAAAAAAATATAATTTCGAAACGAACGTAAAATATTATAGTTTGATAACTTAATGACGTGTTTCTTTTGTAGATACGTAACATTTCGATTCGTTCGTAAATAAAACTACCGCCGTATAAATCGCAATACGTTTTCACGAAAAGACAAAAGACAAAAAGTACATAATCCATACTAATTATATACACGCGTACATTCGTGGACATTTTTTTTCGAAAATTAAAACGATGATTTCTTTAATACGTTTCGCGTGTTTCGTTTAGAATTTAAATGTTTCGAATATGGCGGCGGTCGGCAATAAAGTAATAATTGCTTTTCCGCGTGCATTTATACTTCGCCACTTCATTTCGATAGTTCAACGACTATTAAATGTCGACAAACTAATGAAATGTATTACGCACTGAACGTACCTCAACACAAAAGACATCGGTTATCTTCCCGATGCTTTCATAATAGTACATATTATGCGATAGCCACGGACCGTTAATTAGTAGAAGCAATATTGACTTTTTGTTAAATTTAATTCGATTGTAATTTGTTTAGAAATAGTGTTACGCTAACTAAACAACAGTATTTGTATTTGGCGTTATGTTCAAGTTAAGTAACCAACAATATGAATAATCTAAAATTACCCCAATAAGGATCAATATTATAAAAAAACAAAATATAATTAATCCTATTGAATGTATATAATTTTTTATCTCATTCGTGAGCATATTATGTATTATATATATTTTTGAGTTTTAACTATTTAATTATCCGTCGTTATATATTTTTTTAAATTTTGTATCCATTGGTAATTACAAACTAGTAGATACATTTTTATATAATCAAATATCGATATCCTTAGTTCAAAAACAAAACAAAAACCATTAGAGTACTCGTACTCCGAAAATTGTAACATTATCGAATACTTAGAGTTATCCTTTTTATAATTATATATTTATATTATATTATATATTATAATATATTTATTATATTGGATTGTGTTTGCGTAAACTGCCGTTCGCCATGTGTCCACGTAAAGAAATGTCCAGATTTTTTGATGAGGGCCCGGGGGGGGAGTTACAATATTGCCAATGGTTAACGGGATATTACGAATATCATCGGAGAAATGGGAAAACATAGGGTTCGAATTTGTCACAAGAGACGTCATCGTTGATCGCGTTTCCTGTAACAATTACGGGACCTGTAATAACAGGGTGACGCGTAAAACGGCACCGATCATTCACTCACTTTCGGGCGAGTCACGTCGACTTCTTAGTTGCGAATATAAATCGTTGAGCTACTTATAATCGGTTTCAAAATAATTCCCTAACCCGAGTCACCGTCGTTTGCTCACTGAGTGTGTGTGTGTTTTTTTTTTTTTGTAACATCGAAGTTCTTTTATAAGTTACTCCATAAATTATTTATAGAAGAATTCGATTACACGCGTAAAATGAAACGAGCAAATGTGTCCCGATTATACCGCGCGTACGCGTATATAACGTAACACCAAAATGTATAATACGTAATTTACTCAGACGTTTGTGTAAATTTGAACGAGAAATTGATATATAAAATACCCCGAAACGTATACGCGAATAATGTACAAGCGAACTTAATATTTTACTCGTAAAAGTGACTTTGACTTATACCTGTATATATATATATATATATGTCTGTGAGTGTATGAATCACGAAAAATACGTAGAAAAAAAAGTTTAGTATACGCGAACATTTCCAAAATAGTAATTGTTAATCCGATGGACATCTACTTCTCCGTTCGTACCACGAGCAATTTTCATATCTTTATATTCATATAAATCGTTCGAGATAGATATTTGTGCGTGCCATTACCATTGTATTTAAGAGAAACCGAAATGTTTATTATACAAACATATCGCGTCGTTTGTACAATGAAATTTCGTTCTTCGAAGTCTAAAATTGTACAGTCGATTAGAGTAGTGGCCGATGCCTAATGTTTACAGATATATATATATATTTACCAGTTCGGTCTATTCCATCAACGGTACTCTAATTTTGATCTAGAAACGATATGCTAAACGTTTATTCGTTACTTACGATAAATCGCTAACGTCGTCCGAAGCCAGATTAAAAAAAAAAGAACGTAACGAATCATCATTTGCAAAATGTCCAACCAAAGTGACCGGGTCGAATCGACGTGGACGTATTCAGGGACGAACGCAGAAGTGGTTTAAACAAGAAACGCTAGGAACAACTATAAACATAGACGACCAGCTCTTAAAATCGAATAGTTATTTAAAAACTTCCCACGGGAATTAACAATAAAGTGGATATATTAATCATTTATAAACGACATCGGGTAAGTAATATGGTGACGTAAACGCATTTCGGGAGTAATTTTTTCAAACTCTTCCCGTGTTTGACACGTTCTCCTATCCGCCGGTTGTACGCGGTTCGGTATTTCGTCGCGTTCCGAATTATTCGCGAAATATGTAAATAAACGTAACGCGAACGCGAAGTAATCGCTAGTAACCGTTTCGGCGTTGTTCGCTGTTCGATTTTCATACGCGACCCGCGGTGCCGCCCGCTACGGCTACGCGATACGAGACGTCAAAATATTAACGGCGAACGTACGAAACCCGTTTGTAACAGGCTCGAGTATCCAAGTAACTAAACCGTCAAGCGTAACGTCCTGTGTGTGTGTGTGTAATCGGTCGACTTCGCCTCGTTAACGATACGACGATTATTTTCGTCGATCCATTAACGAGTCGGATCACACACGACGGAGGAACGTTTTGCATGCGGGTAATAATAACGCGGTTCAACTCGTTCGCGGTGTGCGCTGTATAGTTTATAAGTCGTTTTGTGCCGCGACGTTCGTACGCGTTGGTCACGGAGACAACGGCGGTGGCGGCAAAGTTACGTATTAAGTATAAGTATTGTTCAGGTGTGACGGAATTTTCCAAGTACTAGTGTTGGCGCGTACGTATTAATCCGGCGGCGACAACTCGCTTAGGTTTGTTGTTATTATCGTTGTTGTTATTGTTTTGTCGAAAAGAACGTCTCGCGTGCGTGGCACGTACGAAACACACGCGCATCGACGGTAGCAGAAACCCAAAGGAAACGCGCGTGTGCCGAGCGAGCGGTCCGAACGAGATTATTATCGAAACGCGCGTAAAAAACTTGGTCGCGTATGGTTGGAGGGGGGGCAGTGGTAGGGTAAAAAGTCGAGCGTAAGAATCCGAACAAAAACTTACAGGAAGTTCACGTAGCTGCCACGCCCGGGAACAGTGATTGTAGTGGTGGGGATGAGAGAGTGCAGGGGTTGGTGAGAGGGGAGGTTAGAGAGCAGCGTTCGTTGGAGAATCGAATCCGCCGCGTTCTCGGTTCGTTTCCTGTGAAACTCTTGCTTCGTCCACCGCCGCGGCGGCCCCGTACGCCCGTCGTATAGGTACGAATATACATATTTATCACGATCGCGTCGAACGTGACGCGGGCGGATTCGTTTTGATCCGTACGCGGGCACGCGTTATTTCTCGGCCGGTCGAGTTTACCTCGCGTACACGTAACGTCGGAAACGTACAAAAGTGTCTACAGAAATTTTAACCGCACGCGCCCCGACAATTCGCAACAACACCGCGCTGTACGAACACAGCGTTCGTCGTCGTCGTCGTCGTCATTGCCGCTTTATTTATCGTTCTTTCCCGTATGTTACGTACGCACGAAAACTTTACGAGGTGTTCGGATAAAAATCCAATAACCCGTCTCCGTCCCCCCAAGGTACCGCCGTCACGCTTATCGATTTCGTTCGTTTCCGAACGTTTACCACCCGCCACAGTAACAAACGTTTAAAAAACGAAACGCGCTATTGGTACGGTATTCCTTTCCAATCGCCTTTGCCACGTTCATTGTAACACTCCATCCGAAAAGCGTTTCTGTTTATTTATGGAATATTGTCGAGTTCATTTTTCGTGACAATTTCGTTCCGCAAACGTACCTAATTGTGTTTGATTTAATTTGAACTGCAAGTAACTGCCATACATCTATTTATTTCCGGAGGCTCAAATCTGTTATACTTCAGGCTCCTTTTTTGGATTCAAAGAAACTTTAATGATAATTAAAAACGTTTTTGAGTAATTTTCGTTGTTGTTGCTTATATTGAGCACGATGTAGTCATTCTTACACAGCGAACCTTATTAAACAATTTTTTAAAAATTGATAGCTATAAACGATTTTTTTTAAAATTTAGACTAACATTTTCGTTTTTTTACAAATTTTTTCAGAATTTAATTTCAGTTTTTTTGTTACAAAAAAAAAATGAATACAATTTTATATATTTATAAATCAAGCGCAACATTACTAATCAATAATTTATACGGATGATTGGTACGATTTTTTCGCTTAATAATATCGATAATCGTGTCTTATTGGAACAAATGATTTCTATAATTGCAATTTCGGACGGAACGCGTGTTATTGTATATTTCGACAATAAATACGGAATATGCACGTTTTATGGTACGTATTTTAACTTTTTTAACAGCGTTAAAATATGTAATAGGTGCGTAGATGGCAGAACTAACGAAACACTAATGTATAATTCAAAATAATTTTACACACTGGAATTCTAACCACAAAATAAGGTTTTAAAATGGTATATATTTCGCGTTATTATTTCATACGAAACGTTTGAATAGTTTATTAATTTTATAATAATATCCGTGGAATTTTATAATTTATTTAGAACAGTTAATCGCTGTACTCAAATTTGTGATTTGATCGTATACGTAATACGTCATTAAACGTTTATCGTATTTAAAACAAAAATGTTTTTTATTTCATATCGCGTATGAACTCTAAATAAATTTAAATATAAGAGCTATAATGTACGGTATATAACACATTTGTGCCACTATATAATATGTCCCATAAGTGCAATAACATCTTAAATGTCGTTTGATGTTTTTGTAGGATCTGACTTCATAGTGTTCGTTAAAGTAATTATTATTATATTAATTATACCTTCTTATAAATGCGCGGGTTTCTATTAAATTTATCAATCGTCCGATTATTTGCATTTAAAACATTAGCTTATAAGTAACGCTTTAAACGAAAAAAATTACAGATACAAATATTTTGTGTAATAAGTAACGTCTAAAGTTCTTTATAGCATAATAATACTATACAGTTGATCATTTACAACAATAAGACGCTAAATATTTCTGACGTAAGATCTCCAATTCGGGTCGTTAAAAAAACTAAAACAATTAAATATACGGGACGTTTAACCTTTTTTTTATATAAAGTACGTTATTTCAGACTGGATTTGGATAACTTTTATTTGTCCAAGCATGTAGGAATCGTTTTCTCTATTATCAAATCTGACCGAGACCGAACCCAATAGGTTCGACTTTTTAACAGTCTACCGTTAAACTTTTGGAAATCGCGCGAAATTTACATAATCATAGATTACTACTAGAGAATAGCTACCGGCTTAACAGTTTTTTAAAATTTTATCAGTAAACACATTTTCGTATAGGTGAAGCAGTTGAATGTTCTTGACCTGTGGGTGGGCCACCATTGAAATACGTTTTTCCAACAGTCATCTACTAAATAAATAATTATTCTATTCTTTGCGTCCGTAAATACAATTAATTTAAATATTAAACGATTAATAAGTCGTATAATATTTAAAAATTGAATTTCAACGCATAGTATATTGTATTAATATATAATTAAATTCATTTTTAATTAAAAAATATTAAATAAAAAGAAACGTTTCAACCACGGTCCAACCTAACCGAATCATGAATATACACATATACATACATATATATAAAGTAAATGGCTACGTGGTTTTCTTTGATGTGTACCCAAATAACTATTGAGAAATAGCGACTTTGGTCGATAGACATAAATTGCTATTGGTCAATAGCATAGTCGCCGTTTAAATAAAATTGTATCTTGTAATTCGCGTGTACTTTTATGTTTCAAATTGTATAAATCTTCATACGGTTTTCGATAAATAAAATAAATCGTCCTAAATTTAATTAATTACGCGAAATACGGATATTTCTAATAGCATGAGGTTTAACATTTAAGAGATAACATTTTGAACATATGTTGTCGGGTTGTAAAATATACATTATATCGTGCGTTCTGCGAGAGAAATATGTCACTGCTGAAGTATTTAATTTAGATATCGATTCAGAACATTTCAAAGAACCATTTAGCACGCGTATAAATAAACGAAATAACAGTAAATATTTTACAGTCTATATGGTCAAATAAATATTTATAAGACAAAACAAGGATGTAGAACCGAACGGCATAATTGGAGAGTTCATTGTGTAATCAAGAAATACGACGAAAATAATATTTTCAGTTGTAGATAAGGGCGATATAGTTGGTTAGGTATTCTGACTCGTTTTTTTTTTAAAATTGTTTTCACTTATTGTACTCAAAAAATATTTCATCTCATTCGTCAGAAATTAATAAATAAGACAAACTAATTTTAAGCTTTTTTGAATATTTTTATACTTCGTTAATACAATACTTCGTTTTGAATTTTCAATCTTAATAACCCCGAAAATTATTAAAACGATCAACATTTTACGTTCGGCTAAAAATCGTTCGAATTTTTTTTTATTTATCGAAAGGCCATTTTTGCACAAAATTAATTTAAGTAATCAGTTGTCATTTCAAATGTTATCGGTTAGTATTAACGAACAAAAACCGGTCGTAAATCGAGAGTATGGTCACAATTATATTAGTTTTCTGAAAACGTTCATAAAATGTACTATCACTGGTCGAACTAAATAACTTCATATACATCACTAAGTATAAAATCGGAGCTGAGACAGAATTGTCGTACGTAAATTGAGAATTCGATTAAAACATATCGCGTAATTAACTAATATTTAAAATCCGCAATCACTGTCAGTAGGCATAGAAATCACGTCTAGTCCAGACTATTTGCCTAAAGACCTTAACAATAAAATGTGCTGCCCATCCCCGGGGAATGGAATGAAGACGTAGTGATCGACATAATTGTTATTATTAATAATCGTGTATACGGGTAATTACAAGGCATGTAAGTGAACGAAAATTTCGGAGGACGCTTTTAATTTTATAGTCCATAGTATTAATTACAACAATAAGTTAACGTCTATTCTAAAAAGCGATATATATATATATATATATATATATATATACACACAGTGTATTCGTACGTAACAGTATTTTATATACGTGTTACTAACGCGATAATATTACGTTTAAAATAAGTTTCAAGATGCAACGTTCGCGGTCTTCTTTTCCCATTGTCAAACGATCGATCGCGTCTTCTGGATGCGTCTCTAGACTTGTCAGTGAACATTCTAAAAATCCAATAAGACGCTCGTAGCTCGCGGTGTTCCGGATTTATTGTCTTTTACTTTTTCCGTCGTAACGAACGTGATGCACAAAACCATCGTGACCATAGCACGGTGTACGATATTGAATGTATGTTGTGATTCTATCTAAACATAAAAGTAATAACAATTACGCTCGAATAATGTACACGATTAAACGTTATAACGTTTAACCGCGAAGATCGTATCGATCGTTGCACCGTAAATTTCAGTAATTACCTATACCGAATTTTACGAAATTACTGTACGAGCGCACGATAGTTACGATATAAAAACAATTTCGGGAGAAAGGGAGGGGTTAAAACACACAAAACTGGCCCTTAATATACAGTCTTGGGAACGGGCGCGCAATCGCAGATATACGTACGGACGAAACATCGGGGGAAATTCGCGAGCGTGCGGAAATTCGCAGAGACGGTCGAAAATGATTTTGGTGTCCGAGTATGGTTCGTGCAACAGGCCGCGATAATACGACGTGCCCGGATAGAAAAACGTAATGGTTGACGATTTCGGACGTTCATAACACGCGTACACGCGAAAAACATTTTCGCGTGATGTTTTTATCGTCGAGGAAAAAACCCCGTACACGCGGTCCGACTTGATTAAACTTTTAATGTCTCCGAGGCCAACTTTTTCCGCCACACGCGTTAATTACAAAAAGTAAATATCGCGCGGTTAGGGGGAAAGATAAAACGTAAAAAACACGCCCACATACGGCGCGTATACGAATGAAAAACCGAGTAGACCACTTTGGAGACGAAAAAGCTGTTTTCCGTTTTCGTTTTTTTTTTTCTTTGTTTTTACGCAACCACTCATGCGATAAGGGACTTCGGGGACGTCGTTAAAAACTCGACCAAAACATTATAATATCGTATGGGTTTTTTT
>JAIPRN010004134.1:2311-16843 GCA_025469175.1 Geopemphigus sp. TES_GeoC_2020 | reverse complement strand
TTATTGTGAATTAGATTCCATGTACGGGGGGCGGGGTAAAACAACGTGTGGATAGCTCACATTGCCCGTCTACCCTTAAGGATGATCGTTTTTGTAAGACTTTTGTATTAAATTTTTCAATAAACGATGGCGACTCACTGGTCCGAAGTACTGCCTTCAGGCTTCCGGGCCAGTGAGGGTATTGCCGATAACGTGGAAAAAAAAAAGAGGTCACCAAGCTTGCCTTAGTTACAGGCGACTTTAATAGCTACCATACTACTTGAGGTTATGATAGAAATCTAAAGGCTGGGAAAATATGCCAGGATTGAATGTTTACAATTTATCTCTACATACTAAAAAACTACATACTTTCTATTCAGCTAGGTAGGTGGTACAATGTTGGGTATCTTATTATGATCGCATTATTGCTTACACTACCCATCAGAAAGATCCATCATCCGCTCATTTCCTAACAGCCAACACAGAGTTGTAATGATTAAAGTGTTGGCCTAAACTTCCACTTTGACAGTTCGTGACCAATTCCAAAATAGAACTTCCGAAAAGCAAAATGGAAGCAATTCAAGGAGTACATAGAGAATAATATTAATCGCATAACCAGAAACGTGACCGCTCATTTGCGTTTCCAAAAGCTTTTACGCAAGGCGGCCAAAGCAAATATTACCAAATTTTTGGATTTTTATGTACCAAAATATTTTGTCAATTTGACGTCCGAAAAAAACACTTTTCTTTAACATTGTAAATGATAATGAATGAAAGAACTATATTTAATTGTCCGCACTTAATAGTTTATTGATAATTATTATTAGATTGAATATTGGATTACAAGTATTAATTATATAAATGTCGTAATTTTGTAAAGGGGAAAATTCCAACTAAAAATGTCCTTTTCCTTACCATAAAAAACCTTAAATAATCATAACCATTATTCCAAATAGTGGCCAAATATTTTTCGAGTTACCCAAAACAAAAAACAAAAAAAAACGACACTTCTATATTGTAGCAATTATATTTTACTATTGATCGTGTTTCTAATGGTAATATTTTTTTAAAGTTTTAGAAATTAAAAATTTCTATTCGGTGTTAATTTGTTTTTTATACCAATTATTTAGTTTAATTTCAATCGATTTATAGACTTGTTTTTTAATTTAAATTATATACCTTATATAAAACATGTTTCTTATAAACATTTAACGAAATCGAAGTACGCTAATTTTTTTTATAATTTCGCGTTTCAATAAAAATACTTATAGTGGTGAAGTTAAGTAATTATTAAAAAAACCATTTTTATAATAGATAATGAAACATCGCTATAAGAAAACAGTGTTATTTTTATTGTAGTTTCATAAAATCTTTTCCTCTGGAATATTATTCTTATATTAATATAATCTTCATACTCATACTTCTGATTGCACTTGCCTAGATTTTTAATAAATTTTAATGTACGCGTATATTTTAAAAACGAAAAATCTGTATTAACCGTATTAACGTAGTGATAATGAAAAAGTCTATCTAATATTAAAATAATTAGAAATTAATCACTAAGTACAATTAAAAATAATAATTGTTTATTATCGTATTAGGCGCAGATTTAAATACACGCTAAAAATAAGTATGTTAATACATTTGGACCACCTTATATAATTTCTAAAAATTATCAAAAATATTAAAATGTCAAAAAAATCGATTTTTTCCCGGGTATTGATTTTAGGGTTTAATGGTTTTTAAAACTATCGAGGTTTCGATTAACGCGATTTCATGAATAGTTTCCGATGAAATTTGAAGGAAGCTTGTGTCTTACTAAATACTTAAAAAACGGTTGTTTGACCGTAACAGAATTTAAGAATCGTAATATATAGGGGCACTACATATTATATACACTATATGTCGGGGATGATTTTACTGCGGGAAAATAATAACACGGAACGAGGAAAATCAATACGAGGAAAGTATTTTTTAAAAAAAGAATGTAGCAGAATTTAATTCGTAGGAATTCATAAACGAGGTAAATATTTCACTAGCAAATATTTACATAGGAATTTAAAAATCAGGAAGAGTAAATGGCGCTACGCGACATCAAAATAAAACCTTAGCGTCCCGCAACGACTGTATATGATTAACCAAACACGCCGAATAATTAAACGACAACATTTCAAAACGTCGTAGAAAAACAATTTTCTGGATTTACGCGTTTAACTAATGGGAAGTAGAGATTTCCAATTTCATTAGAATTACCAGGCGGGAGGGGAGGAGCTTTTTTATAATAGGTTCTGCACGCCCCCGTCGTACAATTATTACAGGCGGCACGTCGAAAAAAACATATGTATCTTAAACTTATGCTTAAGACTACAACAAGTAGAAACGGTGGTGGCGATGTTTTTTCTCCATTTCGGCGAGGAACGCTACTAAGGCGACAGTCTGCGTACCTCAACTGTCTAGTCAGTGAAGGACTTTTTACGGTTTAACCTCCGATCGATATGAAAATCCTGTGCCAGTGTCTCGGCGTTATTTCGCAGTGATCCGTTCGACGTAAACTCGAACCGCGGAACAACGATGTGACGAATCGAATCACGCCGGACCTTCTGAAACAACGAAACGAGCGAAGAACGATCAAACGGTAAAGATCATTTTTTATTTTTTATTCGACGTTAACGAATTTTGCTACTTCAATAACAGAAGACGACGACGAAGAAAACAAGTGTACGTAATTTAATATAATTGCCGAATCGCGAAAAAAATTGAAAATTATAATAAAAAAATACGAGCGTTGCGTATGCAATAATGACGACGACAGCAAACAAAAATAAAAATATACGTGATTTCGCATTTACGGAAATGAGAACAAATTATATGAAAGACGAATTAAAAATAGGACGAACGAAAGAGGACGGTGGATGCATAATCGACCTTTCGTGGCTTCTTATGGCACATCACGAATTTAAAAATAACGCAATAACAATATACAACCATATAATACAAGTTTATATATATATATATATATATATATATATATAGAAATAGAGAGTGATCAGCTTAATAAGAATTAATTAAAATATAATACGAAAATAAATTATATATTTTTTGGACGAACGCTACCATGCGGAACTATGAAACTATATCGTCCAATTATTATTATTCGTTTATGTACATACAGTAGAATATAAGTCGAACATCAAGGGAGACCCCAAAAAATTCGAGTTATAGAGTTTTTGACTTATGGAGGATTTTGACTTAGGCGGATTTAGATTTGACTTGTAGCGGTTAAGATTCATTCTAACTAATTTTGAGTTACAAAGGTGACAAACATATTTATATTTATTATAAACCAACATTATTTCAAAACATCCTTAAAATAAAAAATATATGTAGATATTAAAAAATTGTAAAATTGTAAAGGTTGTAAAATAAAACGTCACCATGTTCGAGATACAGAGGTCCAATTTATTTTGTCTAGTTATAGAGGGAAAATATGTACCAAAATGGCTTTCAGGGACTCGCTGATTATTTCGATTAATAGAAGGTTGAGATTTCGAGTAATGGAGGTTTAAGGGCTTGAAGGGAACAAAACTTTTTTTCGAATTTTGGAGGTTTTCGACTTATCGAAGTTCGACCTAAAGAGGTTCTACCGTATATATTATTTAACGGACGGAACCGCATTTATCGGGCGACGAACTTTCGGTGTTCAACGTAGGAGCAAAAGACGTATTCCACTTTCGTAATCATTATTTACGCGTTCTGTCGTACATGTTTATTCACAACCCCCCCCTCTCCCCACCGAAATAAAAGTACACGGGCACGATGGGTACTATTAACGTTGGGAAACACGATACCGACTACGTGGCAATCGTCGTCAACGTCGCAAATGTAACTGGCCGCGGTCCGTACGGAGCGACAAGAACACGGTTTCGCGTTAATATTAGGAATACGGTTTATTTTTATGCGCCGATTTTGTTCGACATTACGGACACATTTAGACGCAGGCGATGGGGGAAACACCGCGTCATCCTATGCGGGCGCGATTTCAGTCACTACGACGTCGGCCGAGCGGATAGTGCCGAAAATTGTATTACGTTCGATTTGCGAAACGAATTGTGAACGCGGTCGTTTTACGTGACGTTCCACCAACGCACTGAACGTTTCACACACGTTTTCCAATTTTTAACTTCGGCTTCCTCCCCCCCGTATATCGTCGTGCGTCTTTTTCATCGTGCAAATGAATACGACTTAGCGGGAACGTCGTAACACGTCGAACGATTTCGATTAAGTTTCCGTCCGTCGCCGATTTTTCGAACGGAAACGAAATTGACCCGCTAAACGGCGTCTCGAACAATTTACGTGACGCGAACCGACATAGGCGCGGCAGTGTACCTACCGCATTTCCCCCACCCTGCCGCCACGTGTACGCGTTCGTAACCGGTAGATCACAAAAATTACGTTACGTTGCCCCTCTCCCACCACGTTTCGACTTGCGCGCCCGGGCTAATAATAATCGGGTACAAATATCGTCGGGCTTTATTATTCCGGTGTATTCACGCGGCTTATATAAATACCGAAATTGTGTTTTTCGTTTCCAACTCCGGCCGCGTGGACGACTTTTGTTCGTATTACGCGCAATTATATTCGGTATATTTACGGTACGAGTACGTTTATGGAAGAAACGACGCGTGATTCGAGCAAATTCTCGGTTGTTTTTTTTAACAAATAAGAAAAATTATCCGAGTCGAACTTGCGGTTTGGTCTAACGTTAAACGAGTAAAGTCCTTGTCGATAAGTACGAAACAATCTCGTCCGAGACACGCGACGAGAAAGTGTCCACCACTCTCCGTGCTTCGAACACGGAGGACAATCTACGAAAACGAATTGATCGGCCCGAGATTAACTAGCCACCGTTAACATTCGAATAAAGGAATCGGCCGTTAAATTGACGAAAAAAAAAATTCGACGTGGGTATTTTGAGTCCGAGATAAATTTATTGTTTCGGAATACAACGCGCGTATAAATTTATCATGAAAATATCTGCCGGTTGGTCTCCATTAAAATAGGCCCGACGACCGACGCTCGTAAGAAAATATCTTTTCCGTGTGTAGGCTCTTGCCGTTTCTCTAACGCGGCGTTCACGGAGCGATAAAATATATTTCGTTCCTGGGTGGCGCTTGACTCGTACCAATTAAATAAGAGCGATGCCCGTCAGGGAAATAAATGTTGAGACGACGTCTCCCAGATATTCTCGAATATAGTGTGTAGCCGACGTTTGGATTATATAAACACAGACGTGTGTTTGTGTGTAACGTAGTACATATTATATCGTTAGTAATTACAGTTAGGGCTGGAGTTGTACGCGTTTTTTCCCTTCAACCCAAAATTAATTGGCGGGCCGGCTTTGTTCGCTATTGAATAGAAAACGATTGTTTTGTCCACATATTTTGATCGACACGCGTCGAATTGCAATTTAGAGTTTTCGTCAATGGATTAGTAAAAAGCAGCTTTCGTAATTATCGTTTCGTTTTTGTCGCAGCGTCTCGTAACAATTTACCAACTCGCGTGATCGGGCTAAACTGAGAGAAACGACTTTAACGGACTTGTGTGGTCGTTTTTTAGTACGACGTTTGTGAACGAACGTAAATTTATCGAGTTAATATTTCGTATTTTGCGCGCGACATTTTTTTTATAAACGATTACGAATTAACTACGTTGTAATAACGTACGGTTGTAAATACGTTTGCGATAACGACGGTCGACGCCGTGAAACACCAAAGACGATAGTCTCGTTTCTACTGGATAGGGTTCGTACAAGGAGTTTAGCGGGGAAGAGAGGAGTCTAATTAATAGTTTTTCTAAATGGCGAGAGAGAGAGAGAGAGAGAGAGAGAGAGAGAGAGAGAGAGAGAGAGAGAAAGAGAGAGAGAGTGAGCGAGACTATATTAGTCTCGTACGAAATGACAGCTCGTACGCGTTCGACCATATACCGTCGGTGTCGTTATTTTTCCGTAACCGTTTTATCGTATCGCTATTCCGACGTTCATTCGAAATACTTTTGGTTTTTCGTTGTAAAATACGAACGGGTTCGGACGTACGCGCTAAATGAAACGAATTCGAATTTAACGAACACGGACACCGCGCGTATCTTCATCGTTTAACGTAATACGAATAACGCCATAACGAGCGGTGAACGTAAACGACTCGACACTATAACACATATTGGAATACTCTACTATTACTACTCAAGTTTGTATAAAATATAAACTCGACGGACGATCGGACTTTAAAATATCGACTCGTCGGCGTACCTCGCAATTACGACGTAGTAACAACATGGTCATTGGTTGCGGGGCCATTGTCGCCATTTCACACCACAGTTTAGCGACGATTGTTTATTATCGCGCGGTTTTTCGTATAATAAACGGCCGCAAGTAATGCCATTTAAGGCATTTCGGCTGGCGGACGAAAATACAAAAAAAAAACTGTTTGTGTGGTTTGGGAAAGGTGCTTAATTTTTTACACCAACGGGGTCGGGTGTCGAATAGATACGGCGAGTGTTCGAATTTCATTCGCGCCGTTAAGTACCGCGCGGTTATATTAGGCGGATAATGGTAAAAATGTTCGTGTAAGTTCTATAAGAGTGTAGTGAGACCAACTATGTTGTATTGGTTCAGAGTGTTTGGCGGTGGACAAGAAAATAGAGCGGAGAATGAGTGTTGCCAAGATGAGAATGCTTAGATGGATGAGTGGGGTGACAAGAGAAGATAGGATAAGAAATGAATATGTAAGAGGAAGCGTAGGAGTAGCGTCGATTATGGATAAGACGAGGGAGAATAGACTTAGATGGTTTGGTTATGTGAGACGAGGAGGGAAAATTCGGAAACAGTAAAAACGGTTATGGAATTAAACGTAAAAAGAAGAGGAAGGCCAAAGAAGAAGTGGTTGAACGTGATTGAGTGTGATATGAGAATTGCTGGTGGTGTGTGTGATCGGGTGAAGTGGGGGTTGAAAACCAAGCTGGCCGACTCCAAATAGCTGGGAAAATATGGCGAAGAAGTTGACAATTTTCGTAGGGATCCCGCGGATTCTGTCGCTTACGTACCAGACCCGTCGTACGACCGACATTGTTTTTGTATAAAAGTCATCGGTCGAACGAAACATCGATTCTAACGGTCGACAACGGGACCGCGGACGATACCGATCGCTCGGCGTAGCAGTAGTAGTACTGCACGAGCGCCGCGTTCGCGTACCGAACGTTTAAAAAGGGGTAGCACCGCCGCCGATATTAAACGGACGCGAACGATAACGACGACGACGTTATCGCGGAACGTTGTCGTGATAACGGTTGTCGACGACGAGAGGTCGTTATCGCGTGAAAATACGGAACGACGAAAAGGCACGTCCACGCCGGCGGTCGCGGTGCTACGGCGGCGCGTATCGTCGTCGTCGTTGGTACGTTTACTAGTTATTCAAGATCGTCCCCCCACTTACCTACCGCGTTCGTTTTTTCGTGCTCGCCACGACGGCGTAGCGCGGTGCGACGCGCGCTCGTTCCACAAATAAACGTACCTACGCGCTACACCTGCGGTCTCGCGCTCGCCGAATTCCCTCTTGTTCGTTCGGTGCGGTGTGTGTGTGTGTGTGCTGGAATCACGTACAGTGAAACGTCCGGAAACGAGACGCCGCCGAGCTATGTCCGATACTACCCGTGTTCGGTATAATGCAAGATGATGTAAGTACGTGGGCACAGCCGCGGTTCACATTTGTAGTACCGTTTCGATATCTGTTTCAGAATGACGCGCCGGCGGCTGATTGTCGTTACGAAGCGACCGAAACGGTAAGGAATATTTTGCGAAAACAACTGCTCACCGCCGACCTGTTCCAACGGACGTTTTTGTCCACCATTCTGTCCTCGTTGGACAACCATACCGCCAACAACGACGGTACGTTATTATTTATACGTTCGCTCGTTGTCGTCGTCATTATTATTATTATTAGTGGTATCGTCATTATCGTTATTCTTTGTAATCATTTGGATTGTTTTTACCCCGATATTAGCTGCTGTCGACACTTGGTTAGACACGTTACTAGATTTCGTCGAATTCTTGCCTGTGGACTGTTTGCAAAGAGAGGTAAACCCGTCGAAATTGTTTGGCCTATATTCATATTTATATATATTTTATCGTAACGTACGTTCGTCTTAATTTCAGATCTTACCATTCGCCATCGAAGGAAGCGATATTTCCAAGTCGGAATCTTCGCGTTTAGTCAGTTGTCGGATTTTTGGATCTCTTGCCTCAAAACTAAATACGTATATGTAAGACTTTGGTTTTTTTTCATCTATAATGATTATGTAATACAACATTATTAAATTGTTTCCGTTCTTTTAGAATTAAACGTGAAATATGGCCGTGTATTTTATCGCTTTGTCAAGACGATAGTGTTCTAGTGAGAAAAACGGTTTGCCAAGAGTTAAGTAAAGTGAGTGCATTTCTTAAAGACAATACAGACAACCCGAAAGACTGTATTCTGCTACCAGCGATTGTGGATTTGGCCAATAACGCCGATTACGGTGTTAAAATCGCCTTGCTCGATGTCATTGTAGATATAATACCATGCTTTCCCAGAGAAACTATTGTCACAGTTTTAGTGCCGATGGTTAAAAAATTAATCGATGTAGATTCGAATAAAAGCAGTTGTTTGGTGGTGGCCGTTGCCAAGAATTTTGGTGTCATTTGTAAAGCGCTTAAAGGTTATTGATTGTTTTTTCTTTATTCATGCGTAATTTTATAGTTGTGTGTTTAAAATTTCTCGATAACAATAGTAATAATAAGTTACAAACAAATTTTGTTACGTTTGTCCTTATTTAGATTATTTCAACTTTGACGATGTGTCTTGGTTTGTCAATAAATACACAAATTTATTGAACGTTGATTGTAAAACCAAATATGTTCATAATAACGTAAGTATAAATCTGTTTTTAATTTGTTTTTCAATGTGGATACGTATTATTTAAAATTAATTTCAAATATTTTGACATTAGTTACAACATGATGTACTATTAAACAATTATATTTATCATTATTTGGATTTTATTCGAGGATTTATGTAACAATATTGAATATTTCGGTATATATATATTATTATCGTATGTAATAAATATTGTTTTATAAGTTATATTACGATAGTAGAATATTTTTTTTATAATTCTTTTAACGTATCAAACGAGATTCTTTTTTGTATATTTAATTGGCCATTATTGTAATTTGTTATAGTGAATCAATTCAATTATACTTATTAATCAATAACTACTTTGTGTTAATAATTAATTAAATTACATTATTCGTAATAAACCTATGCATTAATATTAAAATTAATTACTTCGATCTTATAATAATCATTTATAGACATACTCATTTACAGGATATTCCTGTCGGTGAAAAGCCATATATAACTATTCAAAAGTTTTGTGCCATCAGTCTGACAGATGTTGTACTATTAAGTTCATCAGACAAGGGTAGTACTACCTTGTTAATTTATCTAATAAATCATTTGGTTGATTTGGTCACCGAGGATTATGTGGAGATAAGAATTGCCTTGGTTGATGTTATCAATAAAGTGAGTGAAGTATTACGTATAAGTTAACAATGCAATTTGTTTTTATTTTAAAATGAAAATTTTAACGCATTCGTAATAATATAATAATATAATCTATTTTTCAGGTCCTGGTATCTCTAAATGATAAAGTTGTATTAATATCTTCAGTTTTAATGAAAATGACATCCGAAAGAGATATTCGAGTTTTAAAAGTTATGATTCCCAACTTAAGCTTTATGATAACAAAAATGGTAAAAAAATTACATTGGTAAAAAATATTAATTGTACATTTTAAGTTTCGTTTTGTTTAAAGAAATATCAAGAACAAGTTTTAAAATCCTTGATGCTCCTAGAAGAATACTTATATACTCAATACAACTGGAGATTATATACGGAATTTTTGCACCAGTTGATGGTGTTACCTACATGTTATACTTCTGATCAAGTGTTTCATGTTGGTAGAGTAATGCTCAATAGATTGGAATGTGTTGTAAGTATATATTTTGTATATTATATTAAGAGAATGTCCTATCGAAAACATAAAATTATATATTAATCAAAACAAATGGGTTATTTAGTGTAATATTTCATTGTTATGTTTGATACTGTCTAAACAAATATCTTTTTACAATCGACAATTTTAAAAAAAATGTCCGATATATTTGATAAAATTTAATAAAATTATCTTTTATCTCTAATGAAAATTGGTCTGTTCTATTTTAGATAAAAATAATGAGTGTGTTGTTTATTGATATTCTCTTAACAATATTTTTATAAATAATTTTTTTAATTTAATTTTTTCAGAGACAAAAACCAATTAAAGAAGCAGTTTGTACATTGTTATTGACATTTTTACGTTACAATTTAGACGCTAAACAAAGAGCGCTATTGCGTGAACATCTCATTAATCGTAATTATATTAATGTTATAATATATTTTTAAGTAAATTGTAAGATTTTGTCCATTACTGATATGGTATAGTATTTTTATTTTAATAAAGTATAGTTTTTTTTAACATTTCTAATTTTATATAGTATTCTATTTTCTATAAAACAATTAAGTGCATTACATAATTCATATATTATTTAATTAAAATTTATTTTAAAATTAAATAATTACTATTGTAGTAAATTAGAATTCACGTTTATGTATGATTATTTTAGTCATAAATATAAACTTCTCAATGAAATTGAAAATATTCTTGATTTCTCATTACTTGGGCCAGTGTTTTTGGATTAATAATATTGATATTGTTATTGGGTGGAATAGGGGAGAAAAAGGAATTAAACGGTTACTTATTAGTATACTATAAGTCCAATATTAACGTATTTTATACTTATTAGATTTTTTAATTAAACAAGTTTTCTTTTATATTTATTTTTGTTCCAGGTACAGTGCAAAGTCCAAATTTTTATAAAAGAATATTTTATATATTTATATGCCAAGAAGCTTTAAATGTATTTTCTACTACTTATTTTAAAAAACACTTTTTCTTGGCTCTACTTACTTTAGCTGGTAAGTAAATAAATAATTTATACATTTTTATATTTGATATGTTACTGTTGAAAATTAGTTAATAGTAGGTTTGACACTCAATTTGTAGTTGAATACTTATATATTTTCTGAAATTCTACTAAAAATATTTTGTACTTTTACGATTTATATTTTTAGTTAAATCTAACAACACCTAGTGATTGAACTTTTTCTGTAACATTTATATATATGGTATCCAAATATACGATTAATTTAAATTGTACTGTTTAAATAATTTGAAAAAAAAATTTTTTTTTTTAGATGATAAAGTAGCAAATGTCAAATACAGCTTATGTAATATTATGTCCAGTTTAGTAAATATATTTAAGATTTCAACTGAAAAACCTTTAGTTGATAAATTAATTGGTACTATAAATAAACTTTTATGTGACGAAGATCGCACAGTTCAAGAACAACGGTCAGTTTTAGAATATTGCAATACTTCTATTAATCACACAATACAGGTAAACTATATTACATTTTCGTAACAAATAATTAGTTTAATTAATTAATTGTCTATTCTGGACTAGAATTTATGAAACAAAATGTTTGTGAACTTAACTTGTTAGTTTTCTAACCAATTGTAATTATTAATATTTCAATAATTTTATCCCACAGTGCAGATTGCAATTAATAGTTAAAGTTATGAAAAGTTGTCTGAACTATGTTAAATACAAAAACATTTAATGTACATTATAAGTGTAGTCACCTTTTCATTTAGTACAATTATAATTATTAATTGCAATTTTGCAAATGTATTTAATAACGACAATTTATAAATATTTAAATAATAATAACAATTGGTTTAAGAATTATAAGGGAATACTACTCGCAATAGTTTGCTAAATAATGTAAGAAAATATATTTTACTCTTATGAGCTACGTGCTTTATTTAATTGTATAGTATGCATTGTGTTTCTTTATAGTATTTTATGACATTTATTTAAACGTTTAAATATTATTTGATATTAAAAATAGAGGTTATTAATTAAAAAAAGCCCTGACCTGACTAATTAATACCGTACATGTAATTAGTTGAAATTACTGTTATTATATTTAATAAAAATTGAAGATATATTTAATTTATAATTTGAATATGTTTTATTAATTTACTAGATAAGTATAAATATCTGAAAGAAATACATTGTAATAAGTCAAGTAATGTAAAAGAATTCTATTAAATTTATGTGTGTGCGTAAAACATGACTAATTTTTTTTTAATTTGATTTTAGAGATTTTTTACTATAAAACTAACAATTTTATATTTATAATTATTAACAATATTCTTTTTATAATAACTTATATCCAAAACAATTTGTTCATAAAGATACTTTAGTAGATACCCTTGTAATAGCCAATCAGAAATTTTTCTTCGAGCTATTGAATGATAAAATTCAAATATTAATTCTTGGAAATTAATTTTATAGTTTCCTCTTATGGGTTTTTCTATATTCCGATGCATATCACTAACTATGAATGTCCACTGTTTAATATGTTTACCTAATATGTACTCATCTTTATTTGTAATTTTACGCTAAATTTATTTTATAAACGTTTTTATTTTTGTTTCGTTCAATGCATATAAAATAGGTTTATATTAAATTATGTAATTTTGAGTATACAAATGACTTTATTTTATTTAAATGTTTACTCTATGGTAGAATGATAATTTATTTTGTCAATTAATTTTAATGAATATACATTTTAATCTTTGACCATTTAATTTATACGAATTCTTTGTTAATTAAACAATTTATTCATGGTAAATAAGAGCTTTTATATTATTTAATAATTATTAATATTTGTATTATTATTTTATAGAGTAAGAAGACTATGTCCGAATATGCAGAAATAGACAGTGACAAAATTAAATTTAGAGAAGAATCTCATTTGTTGCTTATGAAGTCATCTGAACGTATTAATTTTGAAAATAGTGGTATGTTTTTGAAAAGTCTAATTGAAGAAAAAATAAATTCAAGTCAAAAGAATGAATGTAAGTTATATGATTTTAAACTTGTATTTGTATAAATTATGCATGTATTAAATTTTTTATGTTGTATGTTTTTTATAGATTCAAGAGTATCAAATGAAAATGAAGACATCTCTTTAGGTAGTAAAAAAACATTGTAAGTATCTATTGAAACAACAAAAAAATATATTTCACTACTTTTATAAATATTACATATATATATATATATATATGTGTATGTATGTATTGGCTTTGTTTGAAAAAATGTAGTATACAGAATGATAAACAATAAATAAAAATTGAATAATGTTAGTTATAAAATTAATTAAAGAATCTGGTAGAAAGGATAAATAAAATTATAGAAAAATTATGAGTTATGAGCAGGAATAAAGGGTTAACTTTATTTTAGAAGAGTAACGAAAAAAACGTAAAATGTGAAAGAAGAGATGATCTGGAGAAAGATATAAATAATTAATTGAAAACAATATGGTTAACGTCATAAATAGCCTCATTGGATGATTGCAAGGAATATAAAGGTGAGGTGTTAGTATTGGCTGAGAAGTGGTTTTGATTAAAAATGTAGATTGAAGAAGGAAATTAAAGTCTGGTATTATTGAGGTTTCAAAAGCAAAAGTTTTGAAAACTTGAAAAACGAGAGAAAATTGAAGGAGAAATATATATAGATTTTAGAGAGCATAAAAGATAAAGGAAGAGAAGACCACTTATGTTGCCAAGGATTCCAAGTTAATTTGTAATGGTTTTTAAGGATCTTAGGATATTGGATTTTAAAAGGAGAGGAATTAAGGAAATATTTAGTAGAGTACTAGAGCTGGTGGTTTACCATCTCATTGCTGACAATATTAACTTGCTAGGAATCAATGGAAAACAAACCAGTTTGTTATTAAGGTTCAAGTTAGTGCACTAGAGATTTAGGCGAATAAAGAAATTTAAGCAAAAAATGGATTAAATAAGATAGGTTGAATATCATGCTTTGATATATTTCTGTGTTTTAGTATATTAAGAGATTGAAATCATCTAGTTTTGGGTTTTATATTTAAGTATCAGTTTTTTAATACGATAGTTTAGTAAAGTATAGATTTTGAATATAAATGTTAATTTTAATGTATTATGATAAGATATTTAAAACAAAAATAGTTTCACTTCTTAAATTTTAAAATGCATATAGTTTATTTCTTAATTTCCCATTAAAACAGCGACCTATTTTGTGTATAGTTTCCTATTAACAGGAAATGTTCGCTTTGTTGATATTGAAATAATAATATTAATAATATTAATATTAATAAGTATTAAAATTAGTTATAATAAATCAAAAACAAGTTACTCTTAAGTTGAACATTAAAATTTTTATAGTATTGGGAAATTAATAAAAAAAAATTGTTTTATGTTTAGCATGTTAGAATCTGAGTTCATCAAAGATACTGGTGTTTCTATTAACAA
>JAIPRN010004133.1:0-16844 GCA_025469175.1 Geopemphigus sp. TES_GeoC_2020 | reverse complement strand
TGAACATATACACTATTAAACAATGAACTAAATAGTTAGTATATTGGTAAACAAATATATATAAATTGTTACATATTTATGTTTATTAATCAAATAAATGTAACTAATTTAACATTGAATAAGTATGATCGTAATTAAGTATTGATAATTGAATTTGACTGGTACAATTTTCTAAAAATGAGGATAGAACAAAATAATAAACTATTTAATGTATTGTGTACAATTTTCAATTACAGAAACACATTGGTAATCCTGCAAGTTTCAGTATTCAAATATTTTATTCTGCTTTTTTGTTTTACATATACAAGATAGATTATCAAACCCTATATATATATATATTAATAAAATGTTATTTTATATTATATTAATATAATAGTACTTCGATGTATGTCGGTTGAGCAATTAAAACCCATACAAAAAAGTGAATAAATTTAATATGGCATTTGCATAGATAATATGACCATATTTTATTGGTTTAAATTAATATTATGTATCTATTTATAAAGATTCATAGTATAAGACTATATTATATATATATATATATATATATATTTATTTATTTATTCATAGCATGGCATAAATATTATGTTATTTAATTAAAAGTGCCTATTGGTCTGAAAATGAATGTAAAATGTATTAGTTATAATTCTTTTTATTAAATTATGGTACTTAACAATTTATTAAAGTACATAGGTATCTTTGTATTTCCTAAAAACATTTTTTTTTTTACTTAAACAAATAAAAAGTTTTATTATATAATTTAAATATAAAAATTATAAATCGCATAAAATGTTTTAATTTGTAAACATTATAACTATTTAAAAAATAAATTATAATTCAAATAACATTAACATATTTAGAAATATCGAACCTTTCCTAATTTTAAATAACGTTATTAGTTGAATAAGTACATCATAATCTCATACGTTATAAAAATTATAATGATTTTGGATATTTAAATTAAATTTATTAAATTGTATAATAGATATAAAAATACTTTTAAAATATAAAATACCAGTAATATAGCTATTTTTTATTTTATATAAATATGTATAGTTACTGAGACGTAAATTATTTTTTAGAATTTAAAAATATTCGTATTCAAAAATTCTATTTATATTGTTTCTTAATTTTTTTTTTTATATTTAGGTAAGTTATTTAAAATATGATCAATGTTTCAACTTAAATCTACCATTACAATTTTATAAATATAAATAGTACATACATTTGAACATATACACTATTAAACAATGAACTAAATAGTTAGTATATTGGTAAACAAATATATATAAATTGTTACATATTTATGTTTATTAATCAAATAAATGTAACTAATTTAACATTGAATAAGTATGTTCATAATTAAGTATTGATAATTGAATTTGAAAAATTTAACTTTATTAATAAAATATACCCGATAACCGCATAACCTAATATGAATTAGAAAATTATAACACATATATATGTTTGTGTGTGTGTGTAATAACACTGAAAACATTAATAAATTCTACTATAATCATTACTCGTCACTTGTCAATTCTACAGTTGTCATTAGATGTATTTTTAGTTTATTCATACGTTCATTGTTATTTGTAATTTGCTAGGAATTTTTTAACAGGTAAAACATAAGCATACAACATTAACAGTAATTAAAAACATAAAAATTATTATGTTATGCATTGTAACCGTTAAATGTATGAATCATAAATTAAATATACATTTATAATGTAAATATACAATTTTACAATAGTATGCGATTTTTTAACCCTCGCTAATTTAACACTCGCAATCCAAATATCCTTGGTCCCATATAAATAAGACTACTAAGGTCTAACTATAGTTAGGATAGGATTCTAGACATTTTGATGAAATACAAAATTATATGCTCGAAGAAATATTAAAGTATTATAATATAGACTAGCAATATTCTGTAACTACCATATTATTCAAAGTAAATTGTTAAAAAAATAAATACTGAAAAACTTTGTCAGTGACTTCTATGCACAACTAAAGTAACATTACTCATCTAATTACGAAGTACAGATATATCACTATGTTGATAAATAAAACAGATAAACAATCAATAAATTACAATTGAAACAATATATTGGCATGGGTAGATAATTGCCACTGAAATATTTGTAAAAGATGGCAAAATGAAACAATTCACTCACTTACTATTGTTATTGTAACTGTTAAGCACCTCTTTTAATTTGTCATCGTTTATTTACCATACAAACACTATCGTACCTATACCATACAAACTACCGACTATGTACGAACGTACACATAACATCAAAGTCTCTACACTCGGTTACCTATGTAACAATATAGGATCAATAGGTGTATCGTACATGAACGTCAAGACGTCTACAACATGGGTGATAATTTTGTCGACAAATTATGGTATATGAACAAAAGTAATAATGTACCTCTGTGAAGTCGTCCATTGCGGAACGGGTCGTCGTAGGCGACTTCTGCTATGGCGTTATCGGCCAGCACGCGACAAAAACACGAGACGAAAAAGTGCAAAAAAATAAAAATGACGCGTTAGTTTTACACGCGAACGATTCCTACAAAAGAACAACAAACATTTATTTCGTACGAATACACGCGATACAACAACGCGGTCGGTGGAGGGGAGGTTGATGCTGTTGTCTCGTTTGCGCGCGTATATTATCGTTGAGTTTGAAATTCGGGCGGCGGAAGCGAACGCAGCGCAGTCGCCGCTACAACGGTCATTTTTTCTTAACGGTTGCCTCCGACCTGGTCACCGGTATACCGTGTTAACAGACGGCGCGGTGTGGCGCGGGGTTAAACACCGCCACACTTCCACACAACCACGTACCATCACAACAGCACTGCGGCACCGCCGTGACAATACTCTACGGAACCACCACCACCACCACCACCACCACCACCACCCCGCCGATAACCTGACCAGCGATTCAACGTACGACTCGTCGTCACCACGTAATGACCAAGCATGTTTTCAGCTGCTGCCGCCGCAGCCGCCGTCGCGTACCACTAAATAAAATACATTTTTTTTCATGTATTCGTCGTCGTGAATAGCACGACGTTTCTCAACAATAAAATCGTCATGCCTCCACGCGTATTAACGCGTCGCAACCAATTCCTGCGATTCTCATTAACGTTCGATTAAGTGTTTGATTTTTGTCGAACATTTTTTTTCTGGTATTACGTACAAATATCGAATACATTTTAAATTTTTTCAACTATTGAAACAAATCAACTACTTAGTCTAAAATAAAATACTCCCTCCACAAAAAAAAGTATTAAATTAAGTTATTCTATTCGAAATAATTTTTGAGTGAAAATGGTAAACTAATTGAATAATAACTAGTCATTTCCATAATATTTTTGAAAAATATTAAAACAGCGCTTTAAATATTATTAAAAAATATTTATTTAAAACGCCCATTATCAAAATATGATGTTTATACATTTACGCGCTCGATGTACTTAATGTTCGTTCGTGTTTACCGGTATAAAATAATATATTAATTTATGGAATTTTGTTTAGCTTTTAAAAAATTTTAATCTGATATTACTTATTTCGTATAAAGATATGTTCTATATAAATAATATGAATTACCTAAAATTAAATCTCTTATCCTTTGGTAGCTAACGTATCAATTGAATTAAATTAAAACTTATGTGTGTATCCAATCGATTTAAACAATGTAATAATTACATAATTTGCAAATGCGTAAGATATATTTTATATGAAATGTCGATAATTTTTTTAAACCTAAAAATTACGTAAAAAACCAAAAAACCTGTGAAATAAGTACTATTTGTGTATATATTGTAAAATATTCGAATAAAAGTATCTAGATTTTTTTATGTATTTCAATATTATTTTAGATATATTAGAATAGAAGTATATATATAAAAAGATTTGCTATTTTTTCACACCGACTTAATATTTTAAATAAAACAATTGTATATATAATAATTATTATTTATATAAATTTTTTTTGTTTAATTAACAAACATTTTATAATTTATTTACAAAAAAGTTAGTAGTTACTTTGAATTATAATTTGTACTTCATTAAACAAAAATAAGTAATTAATAAATAATATTTTTTTTTAATTTTAAAATAAAATACACATTTTAACTTGGATAAATAGAGTAATTTTTATTTTAATAATAGAATATATTTTTCAGTAATAACAAATGTCTTACAAGCTTTGAAAATATGTCTACATTAACATTTTAAGACACACTCCTGTGATCAATTCAACAATTTTTTTCTCAAATTATTATAAAAGTAACATTAAATTATAAACACGTTCCTAAAGTTTAAATTGTTATAAAGGTCAAAATTGATAAATGTATTATTAGCCAAGATATACATTTTTAAACAACGCGAATTGTAATATTTAATCGCACTTTAATACCATGAGATATTCTTCATATTGAATTACCTAGGCCTTTCATACAATTTGTTTACTTTTGTTCGAAACAATTATCATTTTAATTCTTACTATTTTCAAACGACATGGTAGTATTTCATAATATGAAGATACCATGTACAGTATACCTGCATCTTGAAAATTGCCATCGATATTTGTACTTTCGTTTTTTACTTTTCATAATAATACGAATTACGAATAATTTTTTTATAAATAAAAATTTCGCGTGCACATGTTAAATTTCGACAATTAGGAAATTAATTATGATATTTTTCTGAATGTAAATTTATTTGTTATATTTAAGCGTGTAAAGCTGAATCGATAAAGCAATGTATGAATACAAAATTATTTTGATACCCTGGTTTATACTTATTGAAAAATTATCATCTTTGATTTATTTAGTATTGTTGTAGGAAGTAATATGTCTATAAATTATACTAATCAATATTTTGTTATTACAAAGTACAATGTTGAATAGACAATAGTAAACATTTTTCCGAAAGAAAAATTTGACTCAGTTCGCGTTCGGTAATATTCACATAATATACGTAATATACAAAGTATATGCCGGCAGCAAAATTATGACGTTATGTACATTTTTCAAATACCCGACGTTAAATAATGGTTGTAAACGAGTTTTTTTAGAGGTACTAATAGTTTTACTAATTTAATTTTAACACATAAAAAAAAATTTTTGTCGAACAGTTCTTTAAAAACCCATTACAAAATACATATAGATGGCGACAAAATTATCGATGAATTTTCATGACCAAAAACGACGGATGAAAGTTGATCAAAAGAAAATTAATTAACTATATTCATTTTTATTTTAACCGAACGCATTATGATTTTAAAAAATATGTTGTCTAATTATCTACTATATACAAAATTTATATGTCATTTTTCTGAAAAATATTTACCCTCTTCCCTCCAAACCATTATAGATTTCTAAACCAACGCCTGATTACGGATAAACTAAAATCAATGACAGTAGTGTCGTACACGTCATGAAAAACAAAACGTAAATCGTTTGATCGTCGAAAGCTTCCTGCCATTATTAGCAGGAACTGTTCGATACCGTCGCAATGATAATTTCTTATGCGTGCAGTAGGTATATGTTCGGTATTTTAATTTTTTGTTTGAGGGAATATTAAAAGTTTTACTCATGAAAACTGTATGAATAAAAAAACGTAAATTTAAACATTTTGATTTGTATATATATAGATTCGATATCTCGGAGTAGGGGAGTATCTTTATTTCTCTGTCAGGTACCCCTCTGAAAAAATTCTTTGTGGACGTCGTTTTAACAACGGTCAAAACTTTGTGGCAAATATTAGAAACGACTTTTTAACAACTTTCCATCGATACGTTAGTATCAGTAGTGTCGTTATTGTTCGGGCTGTATCACAATCCGTGGTAGATATGCGACCACGGTTGATGCAATACCGTAGCAGATAACGATTGCTTATCAATGCATATATTGTGTATTGTAGATAATATTATCTACACAAACTTCGTTCCTTACCTTTATCAATATCGTATTACTCCGATATGATGTGTACTTTTCGGCGTTTAACCGGGCTCGTAATACCATTACAACAACCACCGTAAGTATAATAGTCAAATTAGTCATTGGCGGCGATGCGCGTGAATATTGGTTATCGTTTTTGTTCTGTCACCAAATGTTTAGGTCACACGTCTGACGGACAAATGTGTTTACCGGTTACTGTAATAAAGCAACGGCACGGTCTACGGATGATGGCGAAACCGTAAGTTGTCCATACGATATAATTTACGAGAAATATCGAAGTTGCAACGAGTCGGAATACGATTAGTAGAAAATGGTGAGTAATCACGTAATTATTCTAGTTTATTGTTGTCATTGAGGCTATATGTTAAAAGGGATTAATTAGTAAAAAAATTACTAACAACATAATTGTTTAGCTTGATAGATTACATTTGGTTTACTATTTTTATCGAGAAAAAATAGAGAGCTTTGACCAGTAGGTCTTGTAACTCAACAATTACCATAAATATTGATAGCTATAATAACAGTTTATAAAACAGTTTAATATTATCGAAGATTTTTTACACTTGCATGAGAGTTAACTTGCGGTCATTTTTATAATTATTTGGATCGATTAAGGACATACACTATATAAACACATCCGATATAAACATAACTCACAAACAACTTCAGATTTTATGTTTATTGTTGAGCAACGTTTTCTGATAAATAAATGATTAATTATTTTACATAAAAAACAAAATCAATCCCATGAGTCAAAAAAATGTAATAGAGTTAAGACATTTGTATTTTGTTAACTGATATATTTAAATTTTTGTTTATCTTTAATATTTAATTCACTTAAACAAATTGGTTAATATAATCGTAACAGGTTGAAAATCACCAATTTACCCTGTCTTCTTACTTATTATCATTAGATGTACTATATGAATATTCAGGTAGATACAGGACGATTAACTTGTGAAATTACGATATATGCTTACAATAATAAAGCGCTGGAAATTATAATTTTAATTATTATGAGCCTAAACGTTTAGGAATGGGATGGTTTTGAGTTTTAACAAATACATATAATTAATAAACAAAAATGTAGACTTAATGAAATAGAATGCAATTTTTAAATACAAAAAAAATTTTAAATTATTAAAATTTTTTAAATATATAATAGCTTAAAAGTGAATGATTTTGTTTCAAAAAAGGATATTTATGTACATTATTAAAATAAATAACTGTTAAATATTTCAAGTATTAAGAAATACTATTTTTGGATTTCTAATCAAATATATATATATATATATATATATAAATGTCATATAAATTTGGCTTAGAGGTTGTAAGTGTTGATATTTTTAATAGTTTGTTACTATATTTTGATAGTTTTTTATATTTTTAGAAAAATTATTGAAAAATTTGAAAGTATATCCAATAAATTATCAACTAGATATGATTTTCTACCAGAAAGTGAAATTGAGTTTCATAATGAAAGCATTTGTATCATATTAAAAAATATTAACTGATAAAATAAAACACTATTGTAAAACCAATAATTTCATTTCGCTTAGAATCCAAACTGTTTAATTTAATTTTCAGAGTTAGTATGAACATACATTTAATGTATAGTAGGGATTGTTTTCTTTTTTACATCAAAAGAACTTATAATTTATTCTTATCCATTGCCGTATTACAATGATAAAATATTAGTATAATATATAAGCAGATATTTCTTTATATATTTAAATTTTAAGATTGATTATAAATTAATATTATAATATATTATCACTGGTTTGGTCACCTTAATGTAATCAGTATGTTAATTAAAGATGTAAAAAATTTAAAAATTAAAAAACAATTCAATTTTTTAAAATATACTTTACATTATAAATTATTTAATAATTATTATTTTCTTTAAAATACATTTTTAGTAAAATATACTAAACATTTTTTTGTGAATATTCTTTGTTTTTTTTTTAAATATGAAAAATATTTTTATAATTGTAAGGTATATAAAACAATTTTTACCTAGATTTAATTAATTATATATTATAATTATCAAATACATTTTATGAAATTCCAATCATAGTCAATTTATCGTATCAGTTATAAAACCCATATCTTAAAATAATTAAATTATTTGTATGAAATGGTTTTTAAGATTATTAAATGTGAATATATGTTAAGATAAAGAAACAATGACAATAATGTGAATATGTAACAGTTGTTTAAGCTTACTCTAAAGTAAAAAAGAAACCTGAGTATTTATAAAAACATTTTCAGTACAATTTTTGGTGAAAATATTTCTATTCTAAGTAAAACAAAATTGATAAATTTTTAACGAATGTATATTCTATACAAAATAATATTTTTATTTGAATCTTTTATCATATATATTTCTTCTTTATCATATTTGAAGAATAGGTAAAAAAAGTTAGATATTAATTTGTTAAACATTGCACTTTCTGTACATCAATATACGTATTTTTACTTTTGACTAAAATAATTATATTAATGTTTTAAATTAAATTAAAATTAGTATTGTAACCTGTTAGAAAATTTCAAATTTAACTAGCAAATTCAGTTTTTAAAAACATAATTAGAAAATTAGGATGAATAATTTGTAGTGTATTTATATTTGTTGTTTTGTCTATATTTGCCCAAATCTTATGTGTAAAACAAAATTGTAATATATTTAGATGTCAACATATCACAATAAAATTAATTATTTTAACAACTGATTGAAAGCAAGTTAAATTTGTACTTAATAATGGGAACCACAACAATTTTTTAAAATTGATAGGATAATTACATTATAGTTAAACAGTTAATAAAACTATTTTAGGTTCTTATATAAATTATTTGTATTAAATATATTTTCTCCATAAATTGTGGAAAAATGTAATTATTATTTTAAAGGAATAAAATATAAAATACTATTATATAATTTCTTAGTCTTAAAATTAACAAAAATAATCATTTAAACATACGATCAGATCATTTTAAATATTATAATATGTATTTCAATTGTAAAAATTCAAAAGGTTTTTTCAATTATATAGATTATAAGAAGTATTGGTATTTGCCATTACTAATTATTGAAAATTTAAGTTTTTCAAAATTGAAATGTTTATAATATAATTATTCGAAAAACTTAATAAACGTTCAATATTTGTTACTAAAATAAGATAAAATTTAATTGTGTCATATGATTTTAATATTATAAATAAAATTTATAATTGTAATTTAAAATTTCTTTAAATATATTGTGAAACAACAGAAATACTTTTTCAAAATATAAATATTAAGCGCACATTATTTATTGTATTGTGCGAAGGTTCTGTGTCTTAATATGACTCTTAAACAGTGACTATTTAATAATTAATATCCTGTCGCATAATCACAATTACCAATTATAATTTACAATACTTATTTTGTTGTTTGGTTTTAAATAAAGGAAGTCTGGATAAAATATGAGCAACTATTATCAAAAAATATTCAATACATTATAGCTTAAAATTGTTTGTAATTTTTAACTTATTTATTCTATCAGTAATTCTTTTTTTTAATAATTAAATATTATAATAAAATGCAATTAATTTCACTAGATTTATTTGATTTAAAACAAAGAAAGTCCTGTTCAAATTGTTTATTTTCTTCAACACTACTAATTCCTATATTTAGTATCTACATATTATATTTTAATAGTTACATATTTACATAAAATTAAACCATTCATCGCTTAAATAAATAAATCAGTTTTAAAAGAAATTATATTTTGTATCATCCAGATAATTTGATTTAACAAAAATGTTATGTCATCATTTCCCTCACCTTTATCCCATCTATTTGGGGTCGGCCAACAAATATATTATGTATTTTGTTAATTTTAAATATGACATATTATAATTGATATCAATTACAGCATTGATGATAATAGTGTATAAGGTATATCAATGTATTGTATATTAAATACATAATTAAAATTAATTTCTTTTAAAGAGTTTGAAACTTTGAACCAGCTGTGTGTGATAAAAAATAATAATTAACCATTTATGGACATACAAATTTATATCAGTCACTGATAATAAAAAACTTTTGTAACGTTAAACATAAGATATTTAATCATACTAAATAAAATCTTGTAAGTGTAAACATACAATAAAAATAATTCTTTTTTGCCATAATTGATATAATATAGAATGATAAAAATTATGTTATAATAAATACATAATAATAAAATCAAAAGTCGTTTAATAAAATACAGCTTTAGTTTATTTGTTAGTACTTATTATAGTCAATTCACATATATAAATAAATAGTATTTTACTGGTCGTATATAAATTATTACACATTATTGTACACATATAAAATATTAAAACACAATATTATTAATATAATACTTGTACAAAAACGTAAAAAAATATTTTATTATTTAAATTCTATTAGTTTAGTTGATAGTATACAAATATATAATTCCCTATAAAAATAATGTTTTAATTCAAAATCTATTATATAAATCATTTATTTTATGTTATTTATCAATAAGAAAAAAATTATTATGCATTTTCATAGAATACATGTGAAATATCATACAGTTAAACATTTAGCTGGTTTCATATTTTGACATATAATTTAAAATAATCGCTAATTTGTAAATTAATCATAATATAAGTATATTTATGTTAAGATTAGGATTTTTCATTTTTTACTATATATATATATATATACATTTTTTAAAATTTTTATAGTTTTAAAATACAAATTACTTTTTGTAAGTACTTTATATATATATACTTAATAATGACAAAACTTTACTACATTTTTATAATTTAATTATATATTGTTATTAGTAGAAGAGTATATTTTTTTAAAGTTACAATATAAATGATAGGACATGTCAAATTGTCATTTTTTCTTCAATAATGGTACATTGCAACCTTCAAGCTCATCTTCTATTTCCCCAACGTTTGAAGTAGTACTATAATTTTCAATGATAATTATTAGTACAATTAAGTTGTATAATAATATTTAAATTTATTAATTAAATTTGGAATAAATTCATTAGCTTACTTTCGTTTATATATTATGTCCAAAAATGGTATACGAGTAGATATTGACCAATTCTTCCTTGATCTACTCACTGAATCGGTTTCCTTATTTTGACTGACCATGCATATATCTTTTATATTCTTCCAATAATTCTTGTAATCGTCAACTAAAAATGGTATATCATGTAAATACATTAGTTTAGTATTTTACATTTTAAATATATTAACTATATTAATTAGGTTTATAACACTTTGTTTGAATACATATTTTGAATAGGCACATATGGTTTTGAAATTTAAATTATTTTTCAAATTTCAAATATTGTTTATTCATATGTGTGAAGGCAAAATAAAATTTGTGGAACTATATCATTTTTATAATTTATACAACTGTATATAATATGTATAATTTATACAACTGTATATATTAATTTATAAATATTGAAATGTAATATTTTATTCTTATTTCTAAATATGAATAGTTTAGCTGTTATATAATGTTATTAATATTTTTCAGACTAAACAGTTACTCTATCAAAATTGGTAAATGTTTTTTTTTAATGGTTTATTTTGGACATTAAATAATAAATGGGAATTTTTTTATTTTCTTAATTGCTGAACACGTCAGTATGTTTTTTTTATACCTATGGGAAATATTAATGGAAATTTAAATAATTTACACACTTTCAAATAGTTTTTGTTTATTGTTATATTTTTCTTATTGATCATTTATCCACACACAATTATCCTAACTTTATGTTTGTTTTGATTAATTTGAACAGTATTGTAAAATATTATCTATGTAAATACATTGGTATTATTTATTACAAAAATTATATTTTTCTTGAATATTGATGTATATTAAAATAACGTAGTTTCATCGAAAATTATTTCTAATGAATTATACACATTTTATATATAGAAAAATGTTTATATAAAAAGGCTTTTAAATATTTACGTTGATTATATTAACTATTGAGTCATACGTATTATAAGTAAAAAAAAATGCCTTTTTTACACAGATATTAGAAGTTTACTAAAATATATTATTTAACATATTTATATATAATATTTACTTAGATTTAAAAAAAATCTAAGGTCAACTAAATATATTTTATCATGCAGATATATAATTAAATTTAAACAAAATATAAATTGTTTATAATAAAATTTTATATCCTAATATTATATTGGTAGGTGAGCACAAATAATTATAGTTCCATTTTCATTAGTCACTCTTCAGTATGTCTATTGAATATAATAATTAATTTTTACTAACCAGACTTTCCCACTCTTGTAGTTATATCATTCCACATTGTGTTTTTTAAAACACGGTTTTCATTATTTTTTTCGATGAGGAATTTCTCATCCTCCTCCTTTGTGAACAACCACTTAGACATTTTCTTAGTTGATGGTAAATTGTTTAACAGCACTCAACCGAGAGTAGTAGTTGCCAGACGGAGATTGATTTTGGTACACACATGTGTTCACTCGCCCTTAGAAAACCAGTATTTAAATATAATATATATGCACAAAAACACGACGACCAGTCGCGACGACGAGCGTAATCAGGATTCTTTATCTTAATGGGGGACTTGTTTTAGTTATTATTATGTCGTGTTATTTGGAAACGAAAAAATAAAATAATATAAACGTGACGATCGTCTTGTATTAAATATTCACTTATCGGCGTCTCTGCGGGACGGCCACTTCGATCGTCATTATATTAGTTGTCACCGTTTCATTATATTAATGTATTCTGCATATTTAATATATGTATTTACGGTCGTTGTGGTAGAAATTAGATATTTTGTTGAGTACCACTATTTGTACAGGTGTTATAAAAATATAGTTAAAATTAAATTATTTTTCATATTCCTTAGTTTTCCCAAATATTCTCTAATTGTCTTCTGTATCGTATAATGAATCGAAATATTAAACGAAAATAAACTGAAAACCATGTTCAGCAATAATAGACTTCGTTAATTGTGCACTTTTACATTTCATTAATTATTATGTTAAATGTACTGATTTATTAAAAATGTTAATAATATTTTGAATTTCGGTTAAATAAATTTTGTTTTAATATATTTACACGATAACAAAATAATCTTCAAATTTGTTAAATAATATATTTAGAAAGTTGAGAACTTACGAGTTTATTGGGTTTATTAAGTTTTTACTATATGTTAAACATCTAATAAAAAACCGAATAAATTTAATAAATTTAATTCTATGGACATTTGGAGAAATCTAGTTTTGAACGTGATATTTTAGATTACAAGAAAAACGACTAAATGTGTATTCGTGTCACAATAATATATTTTTATTTTTTAGATACGAGTAGATATTTACTATGATTTTATACCTTTTTAATTCTATATATAACTCATTATTTATTGATATTAATTAAAGTTAGTTATATTTGGGTAATAGCACAGATAAGTCATAAAAATATTTACCACGATTTGTGCAGTAATTTTTATAAAAAACTTGTAATATTTTGTATAAATTATAACATTTAATAAAATGGATACTGCTGTATTTTAGTTAAACGAAAATTTAAAATACACGCTGTAATTGTTTTAATATGAGTTACGTCGAAATAAATTTTTAATAAACCCAATTTATGCTACATGTAAAGCAAAGTTGCCTTTTTGTATTATAAATTTCCTTGCTGGTTTTTAAATAGTGTTCATATGTATTTAATAAGTTAATTCGATAATTGGTCGAACCCTAATTAAATACAAATAGTATTTTGTGTGTATCAAAATTAAAAAAATTTACAAATGTTTTTAAAAAATTCGTGAAAAATATGATACGTGTGGGTATTTTTGAATAAACCAAACGGTAATTAAAAATTAATAACGAACAAAAAATAAAATTCATTGGCCTTAAGCATAAAGTTAAAATGGTGTAATAAAAAATATTTACTTTGCTGGGTTAAAAAAAGTTTTGTGTACAACATGCAATATATCCAATTGCAATTTATATATATATTGGTAAAAACGTTGTTTTTATTATTATTTTACTAGGCTCTTCCGAAATGCGGCATCACTTTATTTTATTCATTTTTCATTCATATTAAAAGCGACCATTTAATAACATATTAAAAATTCCTTTGGTGTCAAATGAAATTTCAGTCAGTCGGACTTAGCTACTTTTTACTATACCATTATACCGCCATCGTGTAACCAATAATATTACAAACGGTCACGGTTATTACTTCTTACGTGGACAAATGTTTAAATATCATTATGTTTTTTTTTACCATAATGTCCCTTTTGACCTCCCTATATATACTATAATAATTTGGTATATTGTTATAGACATACAATTAAAACTTAATTTTCTAACATCGTTATCGCCTATCGTTTGTTAATAAATGAATTATTTCTAGCTGTCTTTATAAATAGTATCCGCATAAAAGTCTACACAAAGTATGGCGATAATGACGGGGTAATATAATAACTATTACTTCCGACTTTATTCACAGTTTTATTACTATCGCGGCCGTTTAAGTGGGCCTAAATATCCTAAACTAATAATAATAATAAATTCAACAAAATATATATGTATTTTGAATTATGTCAAGATAAGTATGGAGAAAGTAAGTTTTTCAATATCGTTAATAATTTTTTTTTTAGTGTAGCGCGCCCCCAATTAGTGGCGATTCAGGTAATCATTTACGTTGTCCGTAGCATCCATTGATATTGCCTAATACATTTGATTATCTATTTATTGTTTCGTTGCGTTCATTGTAGCGCAGTGTAGGCTATATAGTTAGCAAAACAGTAAAATATTTTTTTTACATGCGTTCTTACTGACGGCTATAAAACGTATTTCTCACAGGCCCCTTATTTTGGTCAGTACCAAGAACGGTCGATCAGTTAACATATACCTGTCATATGTAAAAATGGGATTCAGTAATAGGCGGCGTACCTTTTATTAATACTTTTAAGTCTGTGCGTTGAACCGGTTACACGTTGTTTATTATATTATGAGTTTCCCGTCGAGTTTAAACCATTAGATACCGAACTGACCGTCGCATATATATGCACACATTAACACACGCCTATGTAAGAATGTGTGTGTGTATATGTATACGCGTACAGTGAAATTCTTGTTTAATGAAAAACATTGACTTAACGAATAAAACGCTTTTTTTTTCGTTAAATTATTCACGTTATGTCTATGGTTATCTCGTATAGAAATTATAAAAAAATACGTTATATATCTATAAAACGACAGCGAGAGGTGATGACCCTGAACTCATGTTGAGATATACAATACGGACGCAATCGGTTTACTGCCATTAAATATTACAATATTTATCGAGTGAAATGATAAAGGTCCGTTTGGGTGTATGAATAGGTTTGGAGTCAAATACTAAAACTGCAAAATACTTTCGTTATGTAAAACATACTTAACAAAGGTTCTCCTTTTGTACACATATATGTGATAATTTCTAATGTGATGTACGGTTGATTTACGTAAAACAAATTATACGTGGGATAAAATAGGCTACTTAATAGTAATAAGGTATTAGTGACGTTTGTAATAATAAGTACGAAATTGTATTCGAAAAGACAATTTACGTTTTATTCTGACATTTATGAATATAGTATATGTTATATTTATATGTTGATTTTAAAAGCAATTTATTTAGTGTTTAAAAAAAAAAATAGTATTACGTAATTAATTTTTGACACAGAATTATAAAATGTCCACTCACCTAGAAAAAATGAATTGGTAAATGTTCAGTTCGTTACCGCAACTAATATTTGACTGTGTTTATAGCGTACATTTAATACGCCGTTTTCCAGTCTCATAATGGTTCACACTGCCCGTACTAGTCGTGAAAGCATAGTATATATAGCTCAGGCATTTTATGGTGTGCTTTACGTATTGCAATCGACTAGTAGTACCACAATGTCCGCGCATTGTATACTTTATCATGGTAACGATAAGTAACGTGGATAATAGGATCAGTGTGTCCCCTAAAAATATTATTGAAATAAATATTAATATAATGGAGCGGCAGTCCAATAAATTGGTCGAGTATGTTCCTCATTAATTTTAATTACGTTTAAGTAGAAATTAAATGTATCGACGAGAAACATTAACAACGCCAATCGAAAGTGATTACACATTTAATTAAAACAATGGCGAGTTTATGATGGGAAAGGTTCAGGTGTTCAGTGGCAGATTTAAAAGCTAAATATCTTTATTCATAATAAATAGTAAATCGAATATCTTGATTTCGTAAATACATTTCAATATTAACTGTAGACATAGTATTTCCGAAAATTGGGAAAAGGCATAATAAAAATAGAATTATTTGATATTTACATTTTTAAATAATTGACGTGGTTAACGTTTCGACGAGTCCTGTGAACATATTTAAAACAAGTATATATTATTATTTTCTAAATTCATAAACCAATATGCGTACTATAATATTAATACATTGTGGCACTTAAACAAATATGTGTATGTATGTACGTATGTAAAAAGGGCAGATGGTTGATGAAGGGATGCTGACGGTGACGAAGTTTATGGTATGGGAAAATGTAATGTTTGTCGTTTTTTTGGAGACAGCCATGGGGAAGTTTGTTTGGGTGGTATTTCTAAGAATTTATTAGAAGGAAATATATATTATATTTTCATTTCACGACTGATTGCCAGGTGTATGGGTAAGAAGAGGCGGGTCGGTAAATAGTATATATATATACATAAACACACACACACACACACACACACACACACACACACACACACACACACACACACACACACACACACACACACACACACACACACACACACACA
>JAIPRN010004132.1:0-16858 GCA_025469175.1 Geopemphigus sp. TES_GeoC_2020 | reverse complement strand
CGATATAAGCTTCGGTTTTTTTTTTCGGCGAAACTAAAAAAAAAAAACCTATACGTTTTTCCGGAAATATATGACGCGCGGTAGAAAAATAAAAACTTTCGGCACCCTCGCGTGAGTACGTTTAAATATATATATATACTTATAGGTTATCCCCTATGTACGACTCCTTTTGAGGACGCGTAAACGGTCGCGACTGCGTAGAATACAAGTGCGCGTCGTGTACGGACGTAAGGGTGAAAGGAATCACCACCGAGTCGAAATATTTTCCCCCAAATACCCTCTTGCGCGCGCGCGCGCACACACTGCCCGAAATTGTACGTATATATATATTGTATGTAGCTACGTTCGCTCTGCGGTAGTACGTCTTTCCTCTCACTGTCCCCTCTTTATAATAAATATTTACAGGTCAAATCGAAAACGCGCTCGAATAATAATAAAGTTAATATATTCGTATCGTATATACAAAACGTTACGGTCGGTTAAGCCGCCATTTTGATGGTACGTACGCCGGCCGTGTATACAAACGTATACACCGTACGCACGCTCCGTACGCGAGTGCCCGCCGCGGTGTACTCGGCGGTGCCCGTAGAACGGACGAGAGTTGCGCGTATTTGCAACCGCGTTGTCGTACCCGAGTGCGTTCCGTTCGAATATCGGATTTTCGAAACGCGACGTCGTCGTCGGTCCTAATCGTCGCGATTAAAAAACCAAAACGATTACAATTTTTTTGCCGACGGGTTTCCGTCAACACCGACGGTCCTTTTCTTGTTACGAAATAATTTACAATCGTCCGTACGTACCGCGTTACACGCGCGTCCTTTATAAATGCCAGTATTGTACGTATCATGGCCACACAATACTGAAAATTGCCTTTATATATATATATATTACTCGCGCGCACATGTATGTATTTGTGCGTGCGCGTGTACCCGTTATACAACATAAATTACGCAGACGTGGCAACTGGGAAGCATTCTCTAGGGGACGGGGGGGGGGAACTGCGCACCTCCTCCGCGCGCGTCACGTCCGCGACGCACACGCAAAGTCTCGAATTGCATCAGAATCCGTTCAACGGTGCCGAGCTCGTATTTTTTATTTTCATTTTTAACGGACGTCGAGAAGTTATTGCGCGCGCGCACCACGGATAATAATAATAATAATAATAATAATAATAATAACACGGTCCGTCGGTCGTGTTTACTCGTGTTAGCTAACTTTACGACGACGACGACAAAAAAGGCGATATTTTTTTTCTATCCAAATTCGACCGCGAAAACGATTACGCGTATTACGGACCGATCTACCGTTAAAAAGGACGCGTTGTTCGACGGCTATAAACGTTAGGCTCCCGTTGTTCGCTCAAAACGGTTAGCTCAAGGCTTATTGCGACAACGCGCGCGGCCGTTTCGTTTCCACGAATAACCTTCGCAAATAAACGCATCGTTAATGGGCCGCGTTTTCAAATACCGTTCCCTACCGGCGTACGCGGTGTAAATACGACGAGAACGGCCCCGCGGTAACGAATTCGTCCGCGTCGTCGAACGTCCGGCAGTATTCCGCGTTCAATCGCGTCACGATCAAAACGGAATTTTAACGACGCGTTACGGCGACGACGGCCGGTATTATACGTAAAAGACCGGTGGCCATTCGCGGTAAAATTAGCCGGTCGGCACAAAAATGGGAAACCTCGGAATTATGTTACGAACGGGCGTATACTTTACGCGTACACAAATATATATATATGCGCATAAAATATCGTACACCGATCGGGCGTGTAAAGAAAAAGACGTAGCGTAATATTTGTATAACGCGTATTGTGTGCCCGACGAGGTACGCGCATGTACGCGGTGTTCATTTTTTTTTCTCTTCGACACACACAGGCACGCACGACGGTTATTACTTATTATAAAAGAGGTCATACACACGTATTGTTGTCGAGACTCGTCCCCGAGCTCGCGCGCACGTACATACGACGCGCGCATAACGTTATAAGAACGACAGTATAAACGAGTTCTGGCCGACGGTGGCTGGCGGAGGCGATGGCGGCGGAGTCCTCCGTGCTTGGCATATGCCACCTCCGGGTCACCTGGTCCAGGTGTCATAACAGACAGTGGCCGTGGAATATCGTCGTTGTCGTCGTCGTCGTCGTCGTCGTCGTCATCATCCGTCGCCTTTTATATCCAACGCCGCCGCCGTCGTACGTGACGCGCGCGCGCGCGTGTGTGTGTATATATACTTACCTGTCTGTAGCGGTCACCCTAATACACACAAGCGCGAGAATTGTCGTTTTCGTAAAAATCTATAAACGACGCCACTGATATGTATATATATACATATTACGCCGTCCAGGCGAACAATATATTCGAGAAAAATGAAAGAAAAATTACTCGCCACGTCGTTTCGCGAATTACTATCGGACACGTTGGCGATTATTTTCCCATAAAATCGTATCTACGTCGAACGCGCAATTTGTAGAAAAACAAACCGCATCTGAGATCGTCGACGACAATTTCGCCGGAAAGACGTAGGGGATCCATTAAACGAATAACGAACAATCGCGAACAACTAAACCGCGACGGGAAGCGACGAACTATTAACGAATTCGCCGAGGTCGTTATATAAAAACGTTTTTCGCTTTCCATTTCCGTCCGTACGTCGAGATATTATAATGAATACAATATGTGTTTACCTAACGGATTTCTTCTATTACGCCGTATCGGTGTTTTATTCAATTCTCGACGCCGAATTTTGGTTTTTCAATTTCTGTTAGGTACCAAAATTAAAGCGTATTCGCGGTTTAATCGGGTTATATTATGACCCAAATTATACCTTAATTAACCGTCTGGATGGGGGGAGGGTGGAATTACGGGATAAAAATTGTAATACTAAAACTACGCTTGCCTGTCACGTCGTTCGTCGAACGTGTTTCTCATATTTTCGTCAGTTTTACTAAAAATTGTTACGAACGTCGAAAACTTAGTGACAACATTGATGGTTCCACGTCCAATCGTTTGGCGCACACTGAACAATTCTCGTTTTACGTTTTTTTATAGGAAATAAAATTACGTTATATATATAATCGCAAAGACGGATAATAAAACAATATATTTACGGAACGACAAATTTCGTAGGTACGTGCTGGTTACATAATTTATATAAACTAGAAACGAAAGAGGAATATTATTTTAACGTTGGAATTTCGTGTTTCCAGCGGTTCGTTTATTTTTTTTTTTGTTACATAAACGTTTTAAACGTTTCGCGTCGTTATTTATAGATAAATTATCAACGGGACCGCGCGCGATACAATCGGACACGTAAACGAACTTGTTGAACTCGGTTTTACGCGCGATTTACCGAAACTTAGACCGTAACTTTTCTCTCGTATCGGAAAAACCGGGGTTTTTCCTTTTAATCGGTTTTAAGTATTTTTATTATACCGCGCGAACGATCCCGCAAGACCAATCGCCGTGGCCCATAATTGAGGAGATGAAGCTATATCCAGCGCTCGAGTCTTGGTTCTTAATTTATTACGTTTCGGTACGACTTATATTCCGGTTACTCGAAATCGGCACTAATTGCCCGTCTCGTCGGGTCGATAAAAGAGATAACACGGAATTTCGTCGAATTGTTTTACCCATTACGGTCTTAACCGTTTTCGTGTCGGTTTTATTTTCCGCGTTACTATGTTCTTCCTTCTAAATATATTCATTTCTGTCGGAATCAAATTCAATGACTAATAGATCCCCCCTTACCATATATATATATTTATTTATTTATTATCAATTTCAAAATGTCGACTACGAAACGCGTGTTTACTCGTACGAATATTTATGACGCGAATATAATCGACTTGGACTATACGTGGTGTGTGTGTATATATTTTTTAAATTTATTTAAGGTGATTAATGTTTCCGAATTATCGCTTGGCCTATATACCGTGAAGAGGGGTAGAGGGCAAAATCCTTTTGGATGCTAAAATTCGATCGACGGACGTGTTACTATGGGAACGAATAATTTAACGTCAACCGTCCAAGTTGGCGAGCGCAAACGGTACTTTTTAAGTACACCGCGGGCCAAGGAAACGGTACTAATAACAATTACCCAAATAGCGGTGGTCGGCCCGTTGCTATTGATTTCGCCGTTGGAATTTACACGCGCGAGAATACGAATTGAGACGTAATCGCCGCGACGAATTCGACGCCGACCATCCCGCGCACGGCCAACGTTATACCGTTTCGGTTCCGACCGCCGCGACGCTTTCGTTTTGCCGGTATGACGTTTCTGGTCGGCAACGGCCATTTCGTACTCGGCCCGGTACCGAAATCGGTGTCGTTCTTGAACCGTCCGTGTGGTATATAACACCGGAACGGAATATTTATTACCTCGGACGGGGAGGAAGTGAGAGAAATAGTGGCCGCGTATAATACGCACTTAGCCCCGAGCGAACGCGTGAGAACATCAGGAGCCCCGTGGAGACGTTGGACCGCTTTTTTCTACACTTTAGCGAAACGACGTGCGCCAGCGTGTGTGTGTGTGACGGGACCTATCACGACGGTCCGTCGGTTTCGTGTTCGCAAAAACAGCCGGTCCGCTTTCAAAACGGAAACGTCGTGTCGTCTTATAAATATTGAATATCGTCGCGCGTAGAATTGTCGAAAGTCTAGAGAGGGAAAACAACCGGGGACGTGTTCGGCGTCTTCGCATTGCAGTCGAACAATTAACGGGGGGGGAGAGGGCAGGGACGTGTTGACGTTCCGGAACAACGAACTACGGAAGAACCGAACCCGTGTAGAGACGTTCGCCGTACGACGTCGCCGTATTTTTATTAACGTTCGAGTCGATAATAATTCGAGCACACGAATGCGACCCGATTATATTCGATTACGTGTAACAAAAACGCGCCGGCCGCTACATTTTCAGTGGTGGTTGTTTCGTTTTTCGCAACGTCCGACGGCGTAATAATAAATAAATATATATATATATAGTAGCGCACTTCGGTCGAATTGATTTTCGCTCAACTTTGGCCAGATATTTACATACTTACCCCCGCGGGTTATCGCCACACATACTAACCTCGCCCCCTAATTCCTCTTACCCTAACCGCGCGCTATTTACCGTTGTACGAAATTGTAACCACGCCACCGGATATAGCAACCGCGGTTACGTAGTCGCCGTACGATCGCGTTGTTCGCGCTCTTTAATCTTTCAAAGCGCTGGGTTGGAAAATGTCGATGTTTTTCCTTTTATCGTAAATCGCGTCCATCTTTTAGGCGTATTTCGATATTGTCGAATTTAATAATTAAAAATATACGCGATTTTCCGTCGCGGCAAAAGATGACGATGACGACGGCGGCGACGACGACTCTTTGTCCGGACGATTATTTGTGTTTTATTCCCTTTGATATCTTCAATCGCAATAAAAAGTCTTTACATCCCGAACTTTCGGTATTATCTCGCTTTTTTCATTTTGGACAATGTAACGGGAAAATCGTTCGTGCAGATAAATGTCGTCTATTATGCGTGAAAATTCGATTATTTATGTACAAGGGGAATTTCCCCGCGCGAAACGGTTCCGCGATAAAAGTGCCGATTTCGTTAAATTTCTGTACAATTAATTAACACGCCGAACGAAACATTTTCTCGGTCGTTACGCGATTTCGTTCGTATTTCGTTATATTGTTGACGCGATAAATCTTTAATAGGCGTTATTTTAACGAAAGAAGAAATATTTTGATTTATACATACGTTCGTGCGCGTATTGGAAAATGTATGTTATTCCGATAACTCGTTTTCAGTACGGATTAAAGTGTTTTTGAATCAGTTGGAAAACGCGTGTTTTAAAGACCGCGCGTTGTTTAACATTCGCGACGGAATACAATTGCTCTTTCGCCCCCGTCCCATCACCGATAAATCCGTCCTTGACTATAATTAAACTATTTTCCAACGCACGTACATTGTATTGGGAAAAACGTGCGAACCGTACGCTTTGATTTTATCATTTACGAAAACCGTAGTAAGGAGATGTGTGAGCTCTCCACTAGTTTATGTACCGTATATGCATTTTACGTTGAGCCACCCGAGGTTTCAACCCTATTTTTGTACCTACGCTGTTCACCGCGCTGGTTAAGTGTACTTAAAAATCTCTACTAGAACGAATTTTTTTTTTATCACTCGTATTACCGTTCTATTCTTTTTCTACGCACACGCGCACGCACGCGTTTCAGCAAAAACTCGTTGAAAAACACTATATTCGATTGCTTTTATCGGGGCTTAGCCAACGGGAACGAACTTTTTCGCGACGGTATTTGGTTTTTATTCTTTCGCTCGCCGACGGCGTGACAATATCGCACGATTACAGGTGGCCGGCCGACTTACGGCCGGTCACCGTACTAATAACAGTAATTTGAAAGCGTATTCAATATTGTCGTTTTACGCATCTACTATCGTTTGTTTTTGAAAAACGAACTCGATTATTATGATGGAGACAATCTCGCCATCGAATAATAATAATACGAAGGCGCGACGACGAGGGCACGACGCGTCGAATACACAAGGAAACTTGGGGCGGACGTATATTTCCGTAAGTTTTTAAATCGTCGTCCAACAAGCGCACGCTGCTACCGAAAACCGACGTTAAAAATATAAGCTTCGGATTTACTCGCTAATTATATATATATTTGACTTTTTATGCCCGAAAATTAGGCGCAAAAGTTTCGGGGGAGATTTTAACACTGACGACGAGTTGGTGAGATGGGAGGAAAACTTTTTCGAACTCGGAGTATAACGGTTTTTTCTGAAATAAGGGTACGAAGATTTACGACTCGAGACGGTTTTTTGTTATTATTATTTATATTTTTTTGATTTATGCCCCGACTCTCGGATAGTTCGCGCCGTCAAAATACTGCAGCGGCTATATATCCACGTACACCCACACACAGTATAACATATACACGCGTGCCCGTTTCGCGTTACAAATCGCCCGCGCATTCTGAAATCGAAAGAAATATAATAAAAATTCTATTTTGGCGCGTAAACGTCAGGAATCATTATATCGTATATGAGTTTAGAGCTCCAATTTCGGATCGCTTTCTAGTGTAAGGTGGTAGCGGTTGTTTGTTTCGAAAATATACCGTCGTTTCTCGCCACGGCAATGGTTCGTACAATTTACGAATTCGAACCGAACGAAACACTCGATTCGCTTTTACGAAATAACGCGAAGATCAAACGCGCCACTTCTATGAAACGATTACGATTCGCTAAAAACATACGATTTACTTCACGCCTGTGTACCCTCCTCCCTTTTCTCCGTTTACATCCCGGCGGGCTAATAAGTAACGTCTCTCATTTTCGATAACTTTGCGTATATCGAACGCGAATCAGTAAATGACCCGTGGTAGTCAACGAAACGTACGCTTCTTCTACGCCGACGCGTTCGTATTTCGTCCGCGTACCATCCGTGTCCAATAAGCGCGTTTACCGACGTGCCTACAAGTTGTATTCAAACGTCGTTCGGGCAAAAGGGTCGAATTTTCACAAAAGCATTTCGTTCGCGTTCTCGTCAACGTCGAATTCGGCGCCATCACGAATACGCGCGCGCGCTCGGCGTTTTCGCAACCGACTAGAACACGCCGAGCCCAACGAACTAAACGTAGGCGGACGACGGGCCAGCTCGCGGATGTATTGACGACGTCCCGCCGACGTTGTAATGGCCGGCGACGCGGCGCGCCACACACATATTGCGAGGCCATTGTCGCCGCGACGAGGAATGTCGTCCGGTGCGCGTTTTATTTCTCTAGTCATCCCGACGCCCGTGCCGGTCGTTCGCGATCAGAAACCGTCGCTTTCTCGAAACGACGCCGCGCAACAGTCGCCTCGAATTCGTTACGATCGCGGCAGTTAACGCGAACAAAAGTACGGGCGAACGAGCTTACGCCGGAACGTCGCCAACCGGCCCGTCGATTTTCGATCGAACGACGGAAACGCGTTTCCAGCACACGGTTTCCCCGGAACGAGCGATTATAATTATTATCATCGCGGTAATATTTCCCGTAATCTGTATTTTGATTGTTGCTATCGGTGGACGACAACAATAACGGTATAAGTAACGTCAACGTTCCGGCCGAGAGAGTCGTTCGAATGTATCCGTCGGGGTCGGTCGTAACGAGTGGGGAACAAATACAAACATTTGTGAGGAACCGTTCTCTTTTATTATTATTTTGTTGTTTTTTTACGTAAATACTTCCACGTTATTATTAATCGCACTTTTCGCGATTCGTCACACACTGACCAACGGCGACGGCTTTCTCGATAAAATACTACGCGTTATTCTTGTTCGACGAGATTACGGAACTACACGCGTCATCGATATATATATATACTTATGTACCTATCGTAACATTATTGTCAATCGACACACATCATAATGGCGCGTGTACAAATCGGAATTAATAACACACACACACGATATATGACTCGAACTCGGCCATTGTTTTGTAAAACACGCGCGCGCGCACGCACGGACACGTTATTTTATACCCACACTCGGCGCGGTCTTATCCTCCCTCCGTTTAGAATACATATACGCTCGAAGAATTTTCGAGGTATTATCGCCGTCGTCGTCGTCTCCTCCGGCCCGTCGCCACTTCGGGGGGACTTTGTCGCAGATTTCGCGCTCCCTCGACGTTCATTATTCGACCGCTCGGCTCCTCCTCCCCGAGGGTTATGACCGCGGGAAAAGTTTTTTTCGAAACGCGGATTTCGTTTCACCTTTCCCCCTCCCACCACACTCATCGTCCCGCACCCCGCCATACCACGTTTAGACGTTATTTTTTCGAGAAAAGTTTTGTATTCGAAAACGACCGGTCCCCGTCTCAGGTTGATACTCTAACGATCCGCGTGAAACCCGATAAATATATTACAACTTCGCCGATATCCCAAATCGTACCGCGAAATATATACGCGTTAAGTACGGCATAAACCGACAAATGTGTACGCGACGTCCGTTTTATATTTTTAAAGGTACTAAATCGACGTATTACGCCTTTGTTTTTTGCGCTATATAATATATATATATATATATATATATATATACAGTCAACGGCGGAGTACGGCCGAAACGCGAGTAAGGTCGGCTTTTCACTTTTCGGTATTTAGCCGGCCGTAAACCGCCGCACCGTTTCGGCCGAAACTCCAATGATAAACGAAGAATGTAACGAATGTTTAACGAAACGCGCGTACAAAAATCGTATCGCCCGTCATAATAATACGTACGCGAACGTTCCGCCGGATTTTCTTGTCCGTATGCTAACGATAACGATATCGTTATTGTTCGACGAAACGTTTCGAATATCATCGAACGTTATCGCCGAATGTGTAAAAACGTGACGCACTTATTACGTCCCGCGAGCGTAATAACACGGAACGATAACGCGTTGCCGGCGGTTATTATTGAATTCGCGACCGTGGTACTAGCGGGTTTTTTTTTTTAACCGCGTTACAACCACCGCCATATTACCGTCGTAAACAAACGCGGTTACGCTCTACCCGAGCCGGCGTTACGTCCGTGCACGATCGTCCGTAGGTAAATTATGGACGATATAAACGTCGTTATCGGTTTCGTTTGGCGGGTAAAATAACGAAAACGTTCGAAAACGCGTTTGCGTGTACGGGCGCGTGTGGTTTTTACAGGCACGACCGGAATCCGAAAACGTCAAACGACGTCGACTGAATACGAAGAAAAACGGATACGGCGATTTATATAACTAACGTCAACTCAAGCGCAAGGAGCGGACGACGCGACGGTTTCGCGAAAGGACCGAAAGTTCGCGCGAATTCGATTTTTTTCCGAAAATTGTCGTCATTTCCGTCCAACCATCGCCGTGTTCACTGTGCGGCGGAATGTCGACCGTATTTCGACCAGCAGCTGCGTTCGAGATTTCGTTCGGCCGCCAACACATATTCACGTCGAAATATTCGTAATACTTTTTACTACTAATATTACTAACGCGTAACGTGTTTGTGCGCGCGCGCGCGCGGTTTTCCGTCCACGACATAATATACGTAACGTTACGTCCGTGTACTTACAAAGTGATAAGTCGTTGTCGCTGTTGCCGCCGCCGCCGCCGCGCGTCGTGTTTGTTCAGACGGTACACCGTGCGTGCGCGTGCGCGGCGGACGGGCATCGTTTCGTGTACCTTTTCCAACCGAACGGCTGCGAAATAAAAAAAAGATCGTCGTCGTTGTTTATCGCGAGTTTCTCGCTCGACGACTACGCACGGAACGCACGGCTAACTAGGCGCGGTAATTATATTATAATACGCTTAACGAGCCGTTATCGGCGTGTGTCGATCGAGAGATCGTCCTGTTATTACGACGCGCGCGTTATATAATATGCCGCGATAAATACGGCGCAATAACGCGGCCATTATTGTTCCGTCGATACCGTTGCGGCGCTTGAACAACGAACAACTACTTCGTTCTAAACGCGGGCAAAGGGGCCCGGCGGACTACGGCGCGAATTTCCGAATTCGTATCCCGGTCAGATTAACCTAACCCTTTTTTTTTATAAATCGACAATACTCTCACTGGCCCGGGACGCCCGAAGGCAATACTTCGGACCAGTGAGTCGCTATCGTTTATTGAAAATACGAACATTTTCTTTTTACAAAAAAAATTGGATTTACAATCCGATCATCTTTAATGAGAAGGACGAGCAACGCGAGCTATCCCCACGTTGTTTTATCTCGCCCCCTCGTACATCAAATCTAATTAACAATAGTTGTTAAAAACGTGAATGGTGCGCGGCGACAGAACAATCCCTTGCCACGGGGCAGCCATTTAATACATCTTCCGTTACGAAAAATAAAAAGAACATAAAATAATCTTTTCGTCCCCGATTTAGTGGACCGGCCGCTACCTCCTCCTGCGACGTTAACCTAACCTAACCATACCGCGTTCGACGGCCGTCGATTTTTATCCACGCGGTCGGCGACGAGAAAACATTGACGCCAAAAATCCCGCCGTATTTTTCCTGACGTACGAAATCGGTCGTTTAACGACGCGTGTACGTAAGTGTAATATTTGCGTCACACGCGCGCGGCTGACGCGTTTTCGCCTATCGTTGCGTACGCGCGCGCGTCTTGTTGTTCCCCACCACCGTCGATTACGCCGAAGACGATATTATTTATTGCGTCCGTAACGAGAGAAACGAAGCGAGAAAAATATCCGTCTACGATACGTTCCGTTACGACCACGCGCGTACAATTACGTTCGGTTAAGTATTCGGCGCGCGCCCGAAAATTGTCCGAGACGGTGTCGTCGCTAACAAAAAAAAACTCTGGTCGTCCGAACAAATCGTACACAGGCCGTACGAAAAACGCGGGGGTAGATGTCGTTGTCGTCGTCCCTCCCCCAACCCCCCGTTTGGAGAACGAAACAGGCGGTGGCCGGGGGAGGAACGTCCGGATGTACGTAGTTGCCGGAGCCGAACGAACGTCGCGTTGTCGACAAAAACCGGCGCGCGTCGTATGGGAACGGGACGATATTGTGTAGTTATTCGAAGGTCATCGGGATTCGAAACGTCCCTGAGAAACCGAGAAATCGCGAGATCCCACGAATAACATGCACCTACGCGATACTTACTATTTCGCGTGTTACGAAAGTGGACGAAGTCGGTGTGTGTTTTTACCGAAAACCGACGAAACGTAAACGAAGATGTAAATCCGTTGTTCGGCTTATTAATATCCGTCCGGACACGAAAATACGACGTACCGATGAACGAACTTTTTCCACGCTTCGTACGTCGCGTTATACCGGGCGCCGATTAATAATAATAATAATTCGTATTTACGTTTTTTCGTAGTCATTTCACGAAACAGATTTACGTTTGCTCTACAACACCGCGGTGTGTGTATACACGCGTATGTGTGTGTGTGTGTGTGTGTGTGTGTGTGTGTACCCATTCACCAGCTAAATTGATCGAATTACGGGTTGAAAAACAATTTAAAAAAATAAAGCCGTTATAAAGTTTTAACGAACGGAAAATATACGTTCGATTATTATCATACCCAAATTTTGATTATATAACGATACCAAATACTTAGAATTTACATTCTTTAAGTGTGTATGTGTGTGTGTGTACACAACGGGTAAATAACTATAACTCTTGTATCAATAGCACGCGTGTTATTAAATTGTCGAATTGTTTTTCGTTAGTTACGAAAAAAAAAACGTACAACCGTTACTTTGTTTTCGTTGTGGCGCGCGAAAAATTCCGATTTCGATATTTATCGATCGTGGTCGACAGGCATTGCGTGTACAAGCCTCTTTGTTACATAATCGAGTCGCCGCCGCGCGAGTAATCGGATATTAATTTGCATGCGCCATCCCGCGGACTTGCCGCGTTTACGAGCGCGCGTAAAGCCCGCGCTCTTCCTAAACGCTACACGCGGACGTTTAGAAATTCGAAAAGCCCGAAAGCGATCCGCCCGTTCACCCCGAAATAGCGGCGATTTGTCCGGAAAACAAATTCGTTCGACGGAACGACGACGTTTCCGATGTTCCGAAAAAACTCGTTATCGGTTTTCTATCCGAAAAGTATCGGTGGACGGGATGGATTCGCGAGAAACCGTAAATAATATTCGATCGTTTAGCGGGAAAAACGCGAACGCGTTAGCGGCACGCGTCCCGAATTAGGCGAATTTTCATCGACCCCCGTCCCCCCCCTTCACACCACATCCACCCTCGCTTTATACGGAGAAAAAGCCGCCGGACTTGAGCGACACCGCGGTACACCGTACGCGATCGAAACGGTCGTGGTACCTCGAGCGTTTGGATACGCGGAGCGCTATCAAGCGTTTCGTGCGCGACCACCAATTTTCCTAAGTGTGCTCGTGGAATATTATATTATGACGTTAAACGTACCGTCATAAAGTGTTATACACTTATACCGTCGATTCAGGATCGGGGAGGGGGAAATTGATACAATCACGCGCGTACGAAATGTTCAGATCACGTATAAAACGTGCGTGTGTGTGTATATATATATATATATATGTACACATACATACGTAGAACAAACAAAATGGAAATTGTACGCACAGGCGGGCGACGACTATACGCGTTCCGTATTGCGTATTATTATAATGATGCGTACACCCGGGCGACGATTTACGGCCGAGTTGGAACAACGTTATTTGTTTAAATATAGAAAACGTTTAAAATATTTCGATTGTAAGTGTTTTATTTGCGAAAAAAAATCGTTCGTAGGTTTTTTATTCCGTTATTACGCTTCTATTTTTTTTTTTTTTTTGGTTTCCGAAATACGATTATATTTTTTCCAACGTATCCCGTCGTGTACCGAATAATTAATTTTCGAATCCGATATATTTCTCGGATAACGAACGGCCATAAAAAAAGAAACAGAGCACGAAAATCGACGTTTTTAATAAACTGTTGACTCGCGCGCTCCTATCAGAATACGTACGAAAAAATAATTGCGCCCGCGGACGACGACGAATATAATTTGCATTATTTAAAGCCGATTTCTCTCGTCCGACGGTAAACATTTTTTCTTTTTTTCGTTTTTCAAAACGAAATATTTAATATATATATATATATATACACGTATATAAAAATAGCGTTTACGACGGTTTTTTTCTTCTTTCAATCCGTATAAATAATAATTCCCAAAGCGGAAAATCAAACGATTTAATCTCGTTGTTTTGAACGCCTAATTGGGTATACGTAATAGAAACGTACAATTTTCGTGTGCGGCGTAGATAAACGTCCGTGTGGACGTGCGAAGAGCAATCTATACCGCCGTTCCACTTATTTGTAACGTTTAACCAATGTCGCATCGCGTTTACTTCGAATAACACGCCAACTACCGCTGTATTTAAAAAGCAATTTTCAAATATTTCCAACGCGAACGACATTCTGTTCGTTTAAAATTAAATACAACGTTTATTTAAATTGTAAATAAAGACGTCGAAACAGTGTTTGTTCAATGACGCAATAAAAACAGTATTATTATCATAAATCATATACTCTCTCTGTCCCTTTATCTTTCTTTTACTCACTTTTTTTCATTCTATCTCTCTTTATGTATACATATTTATAATTACGTTAAATGATTATTTTCAAATATATATTATATTTTTAACCATTATAGCTAATATAATTTCTGATAAAATTAAAATGGCCTAGACGGCGAGTGATTTACTTTTGTGTATGGTTTGTTTACATATTTTTCGACTAACCGTTAAAACGTTATATTTTTTAACTCGAAGGAATTGTTTTGATTTAGAGATTCGTTTTTTTGAAGACAGGTTTTCCAAGATCGACGCGTCAACGTGTTACACAAAACTGAGGGAGAGGGAAATTGCCAACTCGCGCGTAATTAGTTCGTATCCCATGGAATCGAACGGGCGTCAGAAACGATAAATTGTTTTGAAACGAAACGGGTTCACGAATTGTCGACAATTCGTGTCAGCTTGTATCCGGCGGCCGTATCGATACGGCTCAATCGTACGTGGTGAATGACGCCGCGATACCATAAAAACCGCGCGCGAAATTGGACGCACAGTTTTTTTGTCGGTCGAAACGGATTTTTGTTCGAACGGGGCTATAGTATGTTTGCCTAACGAACGATACGAGAATTACGGTAATCGTCTTCCTGTTCGTACTCGGCGGAATACGAAAATTTGGCTCCTCCCCCCCGATGGAGTATAAGAGTACTGCGCCGTTCCGTCGGTGCGCGAAAATCGCGACGATCCGGTTATCTCCAGTCGTAACACAATTATCGTGTCGTCGTCACACGCGCGCATATGTTACGCGAAACGAGGCGGCATACGATGTGTCCGTGCAACGGTGACGTATGTGCGCGCGTGTGCGTACGCCATTCGGATATCGAACGTGCCGCGCGCACGACGTTTTTGTACTCGGTTTAATATCGTTCGGTGGCGGTGGTGGCGAAGGGGGTGGGGGAAAACGATCGGGCGCCGGGCAGGTGGGACAGTCGCGTCTATGTTTAAACACGCATACCCGCGCGTCCGTCTTTTTTCTTGTTTTTTTTTCCCTACCCTATATATATATATATATATATATATATATATATATATATATGTGTGTGTGTGTGTGTGCGTGTGCGTGCGCGTGTACGAGGAACCGATATTTCTTTTTGCTCGCGATATATACGCGCGCGTGCGTACGGAAACGTACGTAATATATTACGCCGACGATTATAACGATAGCGCGCGTCGTAAGTACGGCCACGACGGGTGCGCGGCGTTGGTGTGTATATCGACGCGATCGACGGGTCGTTTCGGAAAAATTCGTTTTCGTCCGGTCGTTTTATTCGATTCGATACGCGAAAAATGCCTACGGAACAAACGAACGAAAAATCCCCGCGCGCGACAAAACCGATCGCGCGGCATTTTCGAGATTGTAATAAATATATGCGTCCGCGTAACGATTATTTCGTTTATATTTCGATCATTCGCGTTGTACGCGCCGATATTCGTTTAGTGATGGCGTTGTGTAGGAAAACGCGGTTGTCGGCCGCCCGCGATGTAACGACGAAATAATGTAGCGCCGAATCAAACACAATTCCGTTTAGATTACGCGCGTCTCTCGTCCGACGATGCACCAGCCGGTCGGTGTAACGACGCTTACTCCGTGTACGTTAAAAACCGAATTCCGTACGTTCGACGCCACGAACCGTCGTTAATAAATCGTCGCACGCGTAATAAAAATTAAGGTCCAATACACGCGTCCGTTCCTGACCGTGGTATTTGTTTTGCTCGCCATCGCCGTTTTTCGGATCTTATTTTACGACCAACCGCGCACGGCGTCATTGCCGAACGCGTATTGTTGTGTTTTTTTGGGCGGCCGTCAATGTTTGGCGCGCGATACGTACAATTCAAAAACAAAACGCGCGTCGGTTAACGTTTCGGCGAGTACGGATCCGCGCGCGCGCTCTCTCGTGATTCTTCGACCGACGTTCGTTTATTTTCTCCGGCTAAAATGAACGTCGACACGCGATTTATAAACGAAGAGACGACCAAACACCGAGCGGAGCGAATGGGTTTATTACGCCCGCGTCGACGTATATTACCATAGAAGTACCGCCACCGTCACCGTCGCCATCGTCGCCGCCAATCGATCAAATCGTCGATACATTCGAAAAAGTCGAATACTGTACACGCCGTTCGGTCACTATAATAATAATAATAATAATAAAAACGCGCGCGCTCTCGACATTTTCTAACTCGAAAAAAAGAACGTCGTGATTACGTAATTCGATTTCGTAAATAATACGTGTCACGTTTCTCGAAACGTAAGTGTTTAAAAACGAACGGTTATTAAATTTGTAACTCGGACGTTTGTCACCGGTGCACGGGAAATATCGTTTTACGATAATTTTATATATATATATATAAACGAACGATCGTTATTTCGTAAAATTGGTAAACAATGTATATAGGTACAATCAATGTTTGTCCTATGTACGGGGAAAAAACGATATTGAGTAAGAGAGCGTATATCTATAAACACAGACAAGGACAAACGAGCACAAGGATGTAGTAAAATATATACGTGTATATATATATATATATAAATACGTACGCGTGTAGTTTTTTTATATTGGCTTTTTCCGTATAACTATTCTCGGTGGTTTTGTTTTCTACGCTTCGTGTGAAAACAACCAAAGATCAATTATAATTATTACTATACGGCCTACGTATACACACGACTGTTGTAGTGTCTGAATTTCGCGGCGCAATAAAAAACCAAACCTATATTTGTCGTTCCATTCTATAATAATAATAATAATAATAATAATAATAATAATAATAAT
>JAIPRN010004131.1:0-16862 GCA_025469175.1 Geopemphigus sp. TES_GeoC_2020 | reverse complement strand
ATATATAGTATATAAAGTATATTAAGTATTAACTAAAGGACTGGATGCGCGGAAAACCGAAAATTATTTCGTAAACCAATGCCGGTTATTTTAAACAATTTTCCCTTATAGTAGCAGCGTAATGTTTAAACAAATTTTTTGTTGGGAATATTTTTAAAAACAATATTACACGGCATCAAGCCTAAACTTGGTTTTAAGTATTTAAATGTAATTTTCTTAGTCTTATCAATCCAGTGATCAAGAAATGCGTAAAACAAAAATAATAATAATCATAAACGTAACATTAACAGTGTAAAAAATATTATGATGTTAGTAAATAGTAATATTAGTTTAATTTTTTTTTGCAAATCATTTATATCTTCAAAATCTATGGTAGTTATATAGTTTTGATATCGTATGTATATAATCACAATACGAGGGAATCATTAATAGTAATCAAATTTCTGATAAAATCTATACAGTTCGGTAACGAGTGGATAAGTTGTATCTATCGTACATTTGACTAGTTTCTGACTTTAGTTGGTATGATAAAATATAAAAAATTCCGTTTTTCTCAATTCGAGACTTTCGGTTACTTTTGAATTAAAAGCTACGAAAATTGTGTTCTTTTTTAACCTAGCTGATTACACCTCAACACAATAGAAAAATTGCACGTTGATTATTTAAAGGTTTAATGAAATTGGTTATGCACAAGATGTAGCCTAATAAATTATATGATAAATTTTGCCAATTGTGACATATATATACGAATGAATGGTATACACAATATGGAAAATAACTCCAAGTACACTGTTGTGATTAAACAATATTTTAAACATGATATTTGAAATTAATAATGTCGAAAATCTGAAGTCAAGTTCTGAACAAATACAAATATATTGATATATTTATATATATATATATATATATATACATATATCAAAATTAATCTTGTTCTGAAAATCAATTTTATTTAAGATAATTTAGGGCTCTTTAACTTTTTTTGGTTAGTTGATATTTTCATGTAAATATAATAACTTAAATAATACATAGTATAAAAATTATATCACACACCACGAAAATTGCGCCTATAGAATTTATTTGTTAATCACAAATAAACAATTTTAAAATAAAAACTGCAATTTAGGTACGGATATAACATTTATGCCGCTTGTGATACTTCGTTTTTCAGTATATAACCAAATATACTCGTATTGAAACTTACTATACTATAGTGCTATATTAATTTCGGTAAAATATAATAATGTTATTATACAGTTTTTTTACTAAAGGCCATATTTTTTGAGAATATTAAGATGACGGTATATAAAACCTAATCAATGCTAAAATTGGTAAAAATGTATCGAATAGATATGTTTTAATAATATTGGAATTTAAGAACTTGTCAGTTTCATTTAACATTTTTTAACGTTGATTTTACCAAGGTTTACAATTAATACGATTTAATATATTTACAATATTAATCAAAATTTGTTGGAAGTACCCTAATATTATAAATGAAATTTCCACTAAATTTTTGTAAATAAAATACTTAAGGTTTAAATAAAATCGTAATAAACTGCGTGTATTGGTTAGTTACCTACATAAATGTACTTGTGATTACATTTTTAATACAATATAAGTACAATTTTGAAGAATAAAAAAGAAATATTCATAACTTCTATATAACATTTTTTTTCAAAGTTTTTTGAAATGTGATTATAAATACTAAGAAACTACTTTTACATATTTAAAGTAAAAACCATATTCCCTGTTTTAAAAAATTATTGAAGAACTAAAAAAAACGTGTTGTATAGCAGAAAAAAATATAAAATACAAACGTAAAATATAAAAATGGATATTTTCCAAAGAATTCTGCGAAGAAACTAAAATTATTACTTCATAAATAAAATTTTAAAAAAATATGCTGCCATTAAAATTAAAATTTTTCATGAGTCAATTATAAGGATTTAAGTAATTATATTAAATTTAAATTTCGAAAATCTTAAACATATAATTTTATATTGAAAAATTATTAGTACGATGTAATGCTCTATCAGTTTTTTATTTCTAAATTGTATTTAAAATAAATTTCAGATCAGATTTCAAATCAAATTTAGTATGATAATTATTTTTTTAGTTGAGTTTAAAATTTAATTCACTATATTTCAAAACAGTCGAAACTTTATTAACTAAATAATTATTTAGTTCGAAGGAAACAATTTTTAATTGAAAGTGATAAATTTGTTGCATCAGTGAATTTTAAACTTAAAACATAGTTCTATATGAAAACATATTTTCCCTACTTTTTTATATTATACCTTATCTAACACTCACATATTTTGCCGTCTTCGAAGTACATTATATTTGTTATTGTTGTAAACAGAAAAATTACTTTTTCTTTATTAATTATACAATTAAAATATTATTATTATTTATATTTGAAATATAAGAATGTTTTTATTTTTAAATTTATATTTTACATAATTTCTTATTTATGATGACAGTTTGATAAATTATAATCGAGATTTCGATCATTTTTCTTCACCTCTCGTATTTTAGTATTTTTTTAAAGAGCTTTTGTTGTTTAATAAAGTTAAGAGCTCCAAAAAAAATTGTTAAAACTCCGTACATGTAATATTAGTTAAATACAGTTTTGAATTTTTATAGTAGTTGAAAATCTAATTATTTCTACGAAATAACGAATTTCTTTTTAGTCTGTCAAAAAATCTTGGTGCGAACAATTTGATTTTTATTGATGCATTTATTTTTGTTGAAATGGTGTAGTTAATACTGTACAATATTATTTTTTAATTCAAATATTTTTTCCATCGTTTAAAATATTTAAAAAATTTTCGAGTTTGTTGAGCGTTTTTTATTTTTTATGTATTATATTTTTGTTTTTGCTTAGATTCTATTTAAAATAATTATTTTCATATTTATTACGTTGTTGAATGTCATTTTAGGTAGTAACATTTAATTATACCAACCCAAAAACTTAAAAAGTTCAGAATAACAACTTTTTTTTTCCATATAATGGATTAAATTGCTTTATTAAATTAGATAAGCTAGTGATTATTTCGACGTTCTCTTCGTCATGTAACTGTTTTATTATTAAATAACTAAGGTTAATTATAATTTCAAAGTAGATAATGTTAATGATGTTGGCGAACGTACTATTATTTTTTGAAAATAAAGATTATTCCGTGATTATTTTCAGTAATATGGAAATCGAAATAGATATATAAATTCCCGTTATTGTTATATGTTTATTGTCCTGATAACGGTTCCCTATACCGAAATAAACCATTTCGGCTAATCAAAGTTGATAATAAATTTATTAACGGTTTGGAAATGTAACGTCAATCATTACGACGTACTCGTTCCTAAACAGCGCAAAAGGTTTATTCCAAAGAATATTTTTGATTTTTTTTTTTAATTTCAAATTGAAGTTTTCGTAAACTTGGTAACAAAACAAAAAACATTAATTCATTGTTACACTTGTGTCAACCACGTTATTTTAAGTGTAATTTTCATGTTACTTATAGAGTTGTCTATAAAAAAAAAACATTGTTAGAAACTTTGCTACCCTTACCCGGTCGTACACATAAATCGAGAATTCCAGTCTAGAAGGCCTGTATAAAGTTTATAAAGTAAGTCGTTGGTATGAATGTCGTTTGGAGCCAACCATTGTATTCGATCGAAACGGTCTCTGATTGATTACGCGTGCAACGAGTTCTGTCTTTGCATACCATTGTTCTTCTACACTATAAATCAATTGGCGTCGAACCCTAAAGACTCGTAACCGGAGATTACTACTGTTTTCTATACAGGCCTCGCGGAAATTTATTTATCTAGTCGCACGTAAATATATTCACAGTTTGAGTTCCGAACGTGTAATTGCCGGATACCGATCACTTATCTCCATGGCGTCGCGGTGACCGACGTTTGTACCAATATCGATTAAAGTTAGTGTTTCTATATATAAAGCAGGTAAAAGCGTATGAGGAAGTAATAGTGATCCACTGGCTGATTTATAGGAAGAAAAATGGACATGAACACTCTCTGGCTGTTTTTTCGTAAAAATAGTATGGACCAAACTGGCCAACTTTTATTACTTTGTGTAGGTCAAAAATTAGGCCATGTGTATAATGAGTTCAAAAGCTTAACGTAGTTGTAATATATCGTCGAAATCGCTTTATAAGGAAATCGTCGTTTTATGTCCATAATTTAAGTTTATTTTACTACGCTAGTCTTCATATATATTACTACGTTAGTGTTTCCAAACCGGAGGGGCGTGTACACATTGCTGAGAAGGTACAAGCAGCCTGACGTATAACGTGGGAATTATAATTTATAATTTATATTTTATAATCGGTACGTCTTTATAAAAGTAGTCATTCCGAATATTGTGTAGTTTATTTGTAATGAATACAAAAAACGGGTGGTCAATTTTTTTTAATTTATAAGAGGGAGGCGTGAGATTTTTGAAAATGTACTGTTATGATATTCACAGATATCATAATTCTTATAACTAATATTATAATTATATTTCGATGTAATATTCTATAATAATGTATTTAAAGATGACATTTTAATACATTTTATATTGGCGCTTGAACTTCTCGAATTACTGACAATATTTTAATAAAATATCAATAATAATCATATATTGCGCACAAAAAAGAGGTTGATTGTCTGAATTGTAATCACACGATAACTACAGAGTTTACACATTCCATTTATATAAAAAAGATTGCAAAGGTTACACAATTATATAAAAAAGTATATCATGCTAATGGATACGAATCAAACGAACACGTGTCCCTTATTAGGCAAATAGACAAATATCGAAAAACTATGTACTCTATTTAGCAGAAGTCGGTATTATGAGCTGTCCTCTTCGCTAGAATTTTTGTTTCTCGAATCGTTTTTAAATGTCGATGAAATTGCATAAGTAAACTCAACGTCCCAACATTTTCTCAATTAATCTTTCTCGAATTTTTTTTTGACCTATAAAATTTATTTAAATCGACAAGTCCGATGAGGTAAGTGATTTTGGCATTACTAACAATATTCCTAAATAATTCTTGAATTCCGATCCTGAAAAAATCTATGTGATAACTGATTAAAGTTAATACTCCTCCCACACATACATGTATATATAGGTTTTGTTCCTTTCATTTTTATTTTTTATTTTTGAGTTATTAAACTATATACGGGGCGTAAAATAAAAGAGATAGAGGATCATTGTAATACACGATACAGATTATAGAACACAGTTTTCATGCCAATGTACATATTATTATTATTTCTATTTATTCATAACAAGACATATTGTATATATTGATACTAACCACTAATAATTTCTGCTTCGTAGTGATAATATTTTTGTAGTAAAAGTTTTTTAAACATATCGTGTTTTTTTACTTATAAATTTCGAAGTAGATTAAAAAAGTACTTATCAATCAGCACCTCAGTAACGTATCCATGTTCTTCTACTGAAAAGAGCGGAAAAAGTAACTGGCAATTTTACATAGACAGTTCACTCGTAATATTCGCGTAATTATAACTAAATGAATATCTTAAATTTCGATAAAAATTATTTTTTAATATTTTTCTAGGTTATTGTAAGATTAGATTTTCTTATCAGATGTTTTGTTTATTTTTTTAAGTTTATAAGAATTAATGTTAAAAGACGACCATTTCGTAACATAGTTTCAACTAAACATTCGAAAATCGATTTCCATAATAAATTCGTAATGAATCTACAAACCCAAATTTTTTTTTTTTTTTAATAATGAATTCGGTCGGGGACTTCGAGTGGACAAATTTTTGGGCAGGTTGTCGAATTAAAACGTTACGACGAAAAATACGCCAATTTTGAACGAAACACTTTAATTTATTAAGAGTTGATGTACACATACATACATACCATACACGTATAACCAATCACTAATAATTGCATATTATCGTTACAACGGACCGGTAACTTTGAACACGTCTGGTTGTCATCACTCTTACATTGCGTTAATCGCCGGGCATGCCACCCATCATTACTCGGACACCGATGCTCTGCTATTACATCGATTTACTAATCTACTACTGGTTACTATCCTCGCGTATACGTCTATCACTCCCTCTGTCTGTTCGATCGGTCTCCGATCGCTTAGTCATATGTTATATAATATTCTCCTTCCTTTTCTCTTGCTCTATATATGTACATACATAATGTAATCGGTCATTACAGATCTTTCAACATTGTTTTGTCTTTCCTCGGGTTAATCATGACGGTTTACGTCACTAAACTTTTATCAATACCAATGTATCGGCAAAAATTTAATTATTATTCTACTGTATACACCAGATGTATCGGACGGTTAAAATGTACCGGTGGGAAGGACGAAGATTGTATATCTTTATTCGACAAGTTGGATAAGCTAAAAGATTGATTGTCTTTTGATATCAAAGTAAAATATCAATCGAAATGGTAAATATATTATACTAAGTACAATGTTACGAACAATTATTTTATAATTTTGAAGAGATCCACTTTAATGTCTAAGTCATCTATTCTTTAAAAATCTATACCAGTTGGATATGCGAGTGTGTGATTACACGCTTTTACTAATAATAATCTAACATGTAATATTATGAAATAATACCATTATTTATTATCAATAGTAATGTTATACGTTAAAAAAAAACGCGTAAAATATAAAATGACAGGCAATCATGTGATACTTAACGATACATGCAATTTTAATAGGATGTATCCGAAATAAAAGAAACCCATTATTTGGAATTGTTATGCCCGGAATTAGTAGACATTTAATACTAAGAGCGAGTAAGAATCAATAACACTTAATAGAATGAAAATATTCTACACGACTCGAATGTAGGAACTGATGAACATGTCTTAAATTACGAAGAAGCTTTATTCATTTGAAAATCTAATTAAAAGTACCCATGGATGCTACACTATAAAGATGAAAACCTAGTGAATATGCCAGGATGGTTCTTAACGGGATTGTGGCAGTCACTCGCTCTGCTGTCGGTAATATTCAACAAATACTACAAGATAAGTGCGATCACACGTCACACATATAACGAAACAACACGGTTAATTTTGTACGGCATTATTTATTAATTAGCTATAAGAGAAACTAAAAACTTTATGGTCCGCGAAACTACACGTCGTGCACGTCAAAACAATCGACCAGAACAAACATCGTACTACATCACGGTTCAGATGGACACACGGGAAAATCGGTCGGACCGTTGCCACGACTGTCCTCATCTTCCGTGCTCATCGTCGGGAAAAACGCATAACTGACGGCAGACTGGCGGTAGAGTACGAGGCCCGAAAACTTAGATTAAAAGTAGACGATTTCGTTGAATCCGTTTAAGAAATTTCACAAGGTAAATGCTTAGAATGGAACTCATAAAAAACAGAATCGAGTCTTCAGTTGTGAAAATAAAATCGAATATGGTGAAATGTTATCTCAGTAACGATGAAGAGAAGTGTGAATGCGGAGAAGGACGGACGGGTTGAACGTCTATTTATATAAATAATATTTGATTCGAACGCCGGGCTTACCGTCTTATCGTTTAAGTGGTTCACTTTGCAATGGAGATCTACATTGGCGCCAATTTGTACTGTGACGTTGACGCTTGGGGTTGTTCCGTCAAAATACGGGACGAACTTTTCTTCTTCCGTTGTCGGCGAACTGCTCGTAGTCGGTTCCCACAAAACGTGATTGAGCAACGCTTCCAGATTTCCGTCATTTTCAAATGTAGTTTCTGAAACAAATCGATAATTAAATATGGCTTTATTGTTATCTTATAACAACACATTTTTGTTTATCATTTTCGATCGATAGTTGTTTGTTATCGTCATTTAGGCATTATTTTTAACAAATTATTTCGACTGTAAATCGTCTTACGTATAATATTTATGCATATTAAGTTAGCAAACTTACTTTCTTAGCAAACCGCTTATAATAATTTCATTATACGTTTGGTTCAGTTATTTTTAAATACATCGTACCGAAATATCTCTTTTTAAACGTTCAGACACGAAATGCTCGATAATTAAAAAAAATATATAAATAATACCCGATGTACTTTGTATGATGTTTGTTATTTATTCGTGATTTATTATCGTTGTGACTGAACAGTAATCTAATGACTCAAAAAAATTTACGCTATAACTGTTAAAGATGCAGACATCTTATTCAAACCACAACGAAAAAATTTTTCGAATCGTAACGTTTCGATATGTATTAAATATATTCTCAACTATATGTTCAATATTTTATTTATATTATTTTTTTTTTGGGAATAGCAAGCGGTATATACAACAGTTTATTAAATACGTTTATGTATTTATATAACGTTTGTATATAAATAACGTAACATTTATAATATCTTTAATCACATTTTATCATTTGTTTTTTAGTTGACTTATTATAATAATAATACGAACGTTTTATTTCTTTTGAATTCGTTCGTTGAAATATTTTTTACTTATTTATTTTCGATCAATGTACTTAAACACGACGTCGCATAATACATATATGTTATACATGATGTGTTTATTATTTCATTTTGTTTTAAGTTATAATTTAAACAATTAAATTTAGAAGTTAAAAATGTCGTTTAATATACGTTAAAAAACAATTATACTAAAAACAGTATATTTCATCAAACGCCTTTTTAATTTCATATATGACATTTAGTTATAATTAAAATAATTTTTGATTGTGTTCAAAATTTATCTTCATTTTAATTATTACTTCTAAGAAATAATTATTTTAATAACTGTAATCGTAAACTTTATATTCCTTATGCAATCTAACCATCATCATAAATTTGATCGCTACAAATGAGGTAAGTAACATTGGACCTAAAGCATTTCGATCGGAAAATTGAAGGAATATCTCTGTATAGGCTTTTTACATTTAAAATATATATTTCGCTTCTATGTACTTGTTATGGCTACTTTTAAAATAATATAAATATTTCTAAAAAAATACCGAAATTATTATTAAATAGATTATTCTTATAGAATGAATGGAATTTTCACTGCTTAATATTTGCCAACGTATTTTATTTAGCTTCGGTATAAGGGGAACTTATATAAAATATACATAGAATAAGTAGAGCATTTTGAAAAATACACGTGTAAATGACTATTGTTTTCTAATAAAAATATCAAACGGATATTTGAATTTTGATCACACACTGTTTCTAAAGAAAATTCTTGCACGTTATATGATCTTACATATTTTGTTTTAGTTACCAGCAGATTAAAAATATTAATATCGATATTATGTGATAATCTGTTGGCACGCAATATGTGCATGTATAAGAATTGCCTATCCAAATCGCCGTTGATTCTGTAGTTTGGCAAACAAGTATGGTTTTTCGATGGTTTTTTTAATAATGATTAATTAATTAATTATTTTAAGGGGAGAGGGGTTGACTAGGTCATTTGTCTATAAAATGTGAAAATATAAAATAATAATAATAGTAATCTAAAATATAAGATAGGCACATTATAGCAAATTTTGTACATTTTTCATTTAATATTACGACTTTTTTCCAATAATTATTGATAATATAACATTGACGTTATGATTTAACATACATTTCAAAAATCAATTATCACTGTGACCTAGAAACCTGGGTAATAGGTTTAAATTTTTATGATTAATAGATTTGGTTTTGTTTGAATGATCGAATTTGTGTTAGCTTTTAGACATGAAATTGTACAAAAATACACCGTTTGCAGTCCTTCTAACGTAAAAAGTCTCTTTCTGCCGTTATAAATGAAATCTTCAAATTATAGAACAAACGTAATACAATTATATTTCTTTAGATTAAATAAATTTATAGGAACCATAGATAGTACCGAAGATTTATGGATTTACGGTAATTCATATACTGTTAACAGAAATTTCAATTTATTTTTCTATTATTTATAATATATTTAGGGATAAGTACATTTAACAGTTTATTTTAAAGTACTTTTGAATCTATTTTGCGTATGTACATATATAGTTATATCTAAGAGCTGAAGAAAATTGTGATAAAAATTAGGCGATAATAAAATCAAAAAACACCTTATTTTAAAAAGAGCAAAGACGATATTTTATTATGTATGTTTATGGAATTACACAATTTATAATTAAAACCATAATTTATAAAAATTTACACAGTTTTTTGTGTTTTATTTATAAAAATCGTTTTTTTTTATTTAGGTATATTTTTTATATGTTATGTTGAAATAAAAAAATTAAATAAAACTTTTATGAGATTTGTTGGATTGAAGTGGTTGTTCAATCAACTACCAAATACCGTTGAAAAGTGTCTGTAATCATATAATTTTAAATCAAAAAGTTTCTGGGAAGGAGTTAAAAAAATAACGTTACTATTTTCGAAGAGTACTTACATAATAAAAAGTTTTGAATGTATTTCTGATATAGAATCAAATAAACCGAAATTTGAACGTTCTTGAAATGAAATTTCGACGGTTTAGTTGAAGTTTAATTTCTATTTGTATATAGTATTTTTTACATTATAAAATTTACTTTTTATCAGTCCTCATTTAAGCTTATGAAAATTTGTTAATTAATGTTGAAAATGCTACATTAAAATTAAATTATTAATTAATTAATTTTACTACATTTTTATTTCCGAAATTTTTATTCTTTTATTATTTGTTAAAAGCATTTTATGTTTTTGGTAAAATATTTTTCATTAAATTTTTGTGTATATTAATATGAAATTTTAATCAAGAAGTTTTTTTATTTATACATATATCTTCTAAAACAATTAATGTATATATGATAAAAGTAATTTTTTTTAAGACCATAAATTGGAACAATTATTTTATGTATTAATTTTATTGTTTAATATGCTAATTAATTATATTTGATATATAATAATATATATCACTGTAGCTATTTAAAAAAACGAAATCAATCTATTTAAAAAAACAAAAAGAAAACTGTTCAATAATAAATCAAAAAGCATAATTATATGAAAATTGTTTTGACATTAAGATAGAATATTTACTGGAAAAAGAAACAAATGCATAACATCTGTATATATGTAATTTATGGATTGATGAGCATAGAAATTTGCTAAAAATAGTCAAACACATTTACCATAGCCATATATATATATTATATTATTTTACGGTATCATGTAAGTGTATAAATTTGAAGAAAAATTTGTGACAATATTTTTATTTATATTAAATGGAATACACGTATATGTTAACATTATAGTATTATTGTATACGATTGCGACTTATAATAATTTTTGTAGAAAGATTTAAAATCTGAAACACGTGTTAAATCGTCTTTTATTAAGTTGCTTACGTAATTGTGTTCAATAACGATTGATATTCATCGTATTTTGTATGAAAATAGTCGACTCATTAAGCTGATCTTGAATATATTCCAAGTATATATTTACAATAAATTTTTAGACAATTGTTATTTTATAAATGTTGGAGTCTATATAATAATGATAAAATCGAATACTTTTTCTTTGGATTTACACTAACGCACATTTAGAATTCCTCACACTGTTTTTGATACAGAAATATTCTCTCATTAACCATACTCGTTAAATATTCCTAAATAGGCTATCCTCATCGGCAAAATCAAAATGCAATACTTCTTAAAATCCTATACGAATTATTATGTTATATTAGACATAATATATAAAGCTATTATAAAATAAAAAAATTAATTTCCTATATTTGTTTAAGAAAATTGGAAAAATGTATTTTCGTACAATTTTTTGCCAAAAAGTTGTACAAAAATTTGACCAATTAAAATGAATCAAAAAAAATATTTAAAAGTATTACATTCTATTCTATGTGATTATGAAATAAGGTTTTTGAATGACAACAAATGTTTGATATTTTAGTTAAATTTAAAGAAAAACGACGTATTTATATATAATTTTGAATAATCATTCCATTAAACAAAAAAAAAAATTGATCCAAAAGTAATTAATTTTTATTTAGCTTTATATCGTCAAACGATATCTAAAAAATAATTTGTTTTGAAACAATTGACGTGTGTGTGCACAAGTAAATACTATTTCGAAAAATAGGAACATTCACACTAATATTTTATTTCTCATATAACAACAGTATGCATTTAAAAAAGTGTCTATCTGGTTCTTTTTAGAAAAAGTGTATTTTCGGTCTTTTTAAAAATAAAATTATTTATTTGCATAACAAAACAAATTGACGATTAGGTTATTTAGATTTTTACTAGTTCTATTATAAATTTGAATTTAAATGTCGATTCTAGGCAGTAAGTAATAATATACCTTATTATATGTAATATTTTTGTTTTAAATATTAGAATATTAAAAAAAATTGTCTCGTCAATTTTCGTTACAATCTGAAATTTGAAAACGGGGTTTAGGTGTAAACAATATATTAATTATTTATTTTATCCAGCTTTGTTTTGTATTGTTAATGCAATGCGAACTGAAAATTAAAACGTTTATAAAAATGTTAAACAACATATTTAAAAAGGATTAAATACGTTATGAAACACAATTGTTAACGCAAAAGATTTTAAATATAAATGCATAAAATATCAAGCCCAGCGGCTATAAAATATCCATTTGTAATGCGCTTAGCTACTTGTTTTAGTGTTATATTTATTTACTTGGATTATATTGTCGTTAATAGTGTAAGCGAACTTATTTTAACGAAATTAGTTTGAGAGTGAGGGTTTGAGCCTTTTAAGCTTTAAAGTATGTTGTTAAGGTATTTGTATTAATGGCATTATATTGATCGTTTATACAAATATCAATCGAAAGTTGTAATCATGTATTTATGGAAAATAATACTATTTACTTATAAAAGCATGTAAGGATGTAGCCAAAAATACATTTTTCACGGATCTACAAGTTTATTTTCATCGATCATGACGATTATATTAATTCATTAAAAAAAAATTAAATACATATACCTATATGAATACGAACATTTATTTAAATACAATTACGATTAATGTTATTATTCAATATTTAATAAAATTTACGTTGTAATTTATAACATAAGAAGGTAGTCAAGTAGGAAATTCCATTATAATAAAACATAATTTTCGAAATATAATTAAAGATTTAAAAAAAATTCAAAATGCGTCTTCCATATTTTTACTTCTCAAGTTCTGTAAAAAAGATGTGTCAAGTTATCTTCCAAAAATAATACAAATCAGTAAATGTGTAACGATATATTGGATTCTTTTTGTTAAACAAAATTTTTTTTTTTTGATCTATTTATAGTTATTAAAAATATGTCCAACCAAAATACTATATACCACGTTAGTTTTATTGGTAACCTTATTTAAAGCGTTTGCATTGTTATATATTATACGCAATAAATTCTGACGTATAACGTTTCCTTATCAACACAATTTTAAGCAAATTGTTTTTTATAAAAGTCTAGCTCGACCACGACAAAATATTTAAATCTATATATGTATTATCAGAACAGAATATCAAAGATATATATAATTGTTTGACAAACATTTTTGTATATAATTTAGCTCAATTAATTTTAATTAATCGATAATTTTTCTGAGTATTCGTTTCAAATTGTGGCTAAGGCCAATTGTAAATTCAAATTTTATCTGACTTTTTGATATTTATATAAGAATTATAATAAAAAACAAACAATACAGAAAAATTGTTTATGTAATTGATACTTATGATGCTGTTTTAAATTAAAAATTGCATCTTTTTACCTTTGGTTACTTTATCAATATAGTAAAATATATTTCTTAAATATAATTTTTTTCACTATACAAATTCAATTATTATAACAATTTCAATAATAAAAATAATAATATATTATTGATTCCTCCTAATAATTTTGTTTCCGTCTATTTTATTTTTATTTATGAATTCCATTGGCAGTAACCACATTTTAAGTTGTTAAACGACTGAATTATAGCAGCTTCCAGTTTAAATGTTTCTTATCTTATTTTGTCGGGTGGTAATGTATAAAACACAAATTTATACAGTTCATTTTGTTTGTAATTTTTACTTGTATTTTTATTTATTCGCATATTTAAATTAAATGTTACCGGTCATTTTTTTAAAAAGTTGTTCACGCTAATGGAATTCATAAAAAAGGACATATAAAATAACATATAAGTTTTAGAGTTGATAATGGTGTTTAATATATGATAAATGATATACTAATTCTTAATGATCAAAAACCGTGAGTGTGTGAGCAGAAAATGATTATTAATATATACATATTGCATCTATCAATAGATACAATATATTTCATGCATATCTGCCACTATTATTCATATGGGCATGACCGTATCAAAAATTAAAATATTTAATAATACTACACACATCCTTTTTACGTTATCGCGGCAATAGATTTTTAATTGACTATTTCTTTTTTCAAAAGCTAGAACAAATGTTCAACATTTAAATATTTAATTTCGTTCTTTAATATAGTTTTATTTGAATTTCAAAAATTACATTCATCGTAAAACTAAATTTGGAGCTAATGGGCTCGAATGTTTTTCGGTAATAAATTTCGTTTCGTTTGAATGGTTAAATTATTGTCCAGTTTTAAGGTCTAAACTGGTATAAAAAATATTCCGTTTGCAATTTCTTTAATGTAAAAAAACCTTTAAACCATTTTAAAAAATCTTCAGAATAAAAGATAAAAGTAAATTTTCATTTTCAGACCTAAAAACATAAGTATCCACTGTAAGCATTACTAAACACTTATAGATTTACGATAATAAATAGATAATCGTATATTTTAAACTATAGTTTAATTTTTTTATGGGCCTTATAAAGCATTTACAAATGCATATTTCTATTATGTCATTTTTAAAGCCTTTAAAATCTATGAAACATATAAATAGTTATATTATATATATATATTTATATATTTAATAGCCAATACATTTTATAATAAAAATTAAATTTACCATGGAATTGATAAAAAATCATAATACTAAATTTTTCAATAAGCAGATGACAAAGAATCTACTTCATTACGTATGTTTATGGAATTCAAAATTACCTACACTTTGTTTACGTGCAAAAAGTGTTTCAATTTATTTCCAATTGGATACATTTTATACGAGATGTTTTATTTAAACAAAAAAAACCGAAATAAACCTTTTTTGAGATTTGTTAGATTGAAGTTGTTGTTTAATCAACTACCGAATACTGTTGAAAAGTGTCTACGACTGTACACATTTATCTCGGTAGGTTTCTATTGTATGGTTAAAAACAATATCGTATCCCTGTTTTATTATTGTGTAAACTTGTACACAATTCGCCGCAGTAGAAATTTTCCTATATTAGCCTCAAATGATGTTTAGAAATGTTTTGTCGAAATGGCTTTATTGAATTGACATACCCATGATAAATAACGGTTATTTTTTTTACACAATAACGACATTCGCATAAAATATTATAAATATAAATACCTATCGTTTTCCTACGTTCGTGTTTATATTTTATATTATGATATATAATATACATATTTATATAAAATATCGTCTCCCGTATTTCTTATTAAACCGTGTGAGACATTTCTACTATTTATTTGTCAATAAATTACAAGATATTTCGATATTTTTTATCCGCTGTATAATACGTACATATACACAATACTATATGTGTATAGCTAAGACTATATCCACCGGAAATATTATTGTAGTTTGTGGATAATATCAGACATTATGACCTCTGTATCGCATAAAATATAGTTTATTTGCGATTTAAAGGGTTTCGTTTTCATAAAGTTATCACAATTACAAATCTACGAGACAAAATTAATTGAATACGTTTCTATATACATTATTGTAAATTGTTTACGTTACGCGCCGTCGCATTTATATTCTTAATTTTGTTTAGACCATATTATGTTTCGTAACATACGAGTAATTGGATAACTTCGTGTTTTATGATTAAAATTTAAAAAATTTTAAATTTAATCGACGTTAAAATGTTTATAATTTTCAGGTAGGGTAGCGTGGTACAATCGTAAAATGTTATGTTTTAACGCATACTTTTTATGCATTTACGTATACATATAAAAAAACTGCAGAAAAACGACGCACTTTTTATGTAACAGATGCTATATAAAATATCGTAGATACTTCATCAAATGTTTTTCTTATAATAATTTTATGGTTAATTTCGATATGCAAATTGACATTCTTTTTTACAATTGACGTTAAATAAAGATTGTAAATAAATTATATTTATTAATATTAAATATATTAATTCCCCACAAATATTTTATTTATCCCGTGATTGGCTTCAAGGAAACAACGATATATTATTTAATATCGTTTTCTTATGTTTTATAAAAAAATTTTTGATATTGGGATAACTTTACAATCTTTCTCATGTATTACCCGAAGTCAGATTCAACTATAAATTATCTTTTTATTTGGAGTATTTATATTTTATGCTCCTCATTGATTTTAATTTTTTTATCTTAGAGAAAATGTAGATAGTTGTTGGACAGGATACTATTTAAATCTAAATTATCGATAAAATTAAATTACGTAATAATAATAATAATAACGATTATATATTAATTCAATTGCAGTTGGATAATAGCGTAATTATTGAACACACACCCCTAGGTCATCGCACATCATAATTCTATACAATTTTTTTAAAATAAAAAGCAGTTTATTATATTTTTTTTATTCGTATAAACAATTTTGCGCTCCGAAAATTTAAATGTATGCTACTTGTATATCAAAAAAATTACATAAAAAATAGTAATAATAATATTTTGCCTTATATCGAACTTTGTTAAACGAAGAAATATATTTTTTCTTCGC